>JAKELK010000112.1:0-213704 GCA_021525775.1 Lactarius deliciosus
AGGTACCCAGTAGTGATAGTAGCTCAAACCCTACTACAACTGTCCTAGGTATGAGTCAAGTCTGTACTGTATAACATGTGATAACCACGACGAGGCTGACTGAGACGACTGTCCCTGACTAATACTAGGGTAGTCAGAACCCCACGAGTCCGTAATCCGTACCGATGAGTCTGATTGCAACAAGCATGATGGACCAGGCGCAAAAGTCAAAGGCAAAGCCAACAGGCAAAGCTGATGAAAAAGGCGACACCAGGCCATGCGATAGCTACCAGTGCCAACGGGGAGTTAAAGTAATAATCAGAGAGGATATATAAAAGAAAATGGTATTTCCCAGGCCGTAAATCCCAAAGATGATATGTTCCCATGTGTGCACATGGAGGACTACGTAAAGGGGAGCATCTGACGAGATGTGCAACACGAGCCCAATGGGGCACACCCAAAAAATGGGTAGTAATGAATCCAATAAAATAAAATAAATTGGATTCAGTGTCTGCGGCAAAAGGAAACACAAATAAGGGTCCAATATAGAAAACCGATCTGTTATACAGCACGAGGGGGAGCACAGAGTCCACAGTCACAGAACATGGATCTGGAGCCAGCATGCTGAAATTGGAAATCGGAAAAATCAGAAAAATCAGAGCAAATAAAGAAACTCGCACACAAAGGTAGAGAAGGAATATTTGATGGTAGGTTTTTCCTTCCACCAGGAGGTTTTTTGATGCACCCATCATGTTCCTTCCACCAAAGCGCTTTATTGTAACAACATGGTCTACCCTCAGTTTGAGGGGGAGTGTTGGGATCAAGCCTGGAATGTTGCTGGAACGGACAACCCAAGGCCAGACCAATGAATTATGTAATCAGTAAATTACCGTAGAATAACTGGATAATAACCAGAATCTGCGGAGCCAGGGGCATACACTCATCTCCATACTCCCATATACTTGCTCTCCTCACGTACATAAGCTGCCAACCTCACCTAAATCCGAACATCTGGCACACAACAGATGAGAACTGGTGTGGTGCCAGAGTGTACATGGTACTCTACTTATACTGCTACAGAGGGTGATGCTAGTAACACAGGTCACAGTAAATACACGATGTGTTTGTTCTACATACAGACAAAGGAATGTGCAGTTCTGGGAGAACAAGGTGTAAGAACAATAAAAAGTCCAGACTATGATATCATAGTGACATTACAATAAAGATAAGGGAACAAAGGGAAGTACAAAGACAATAGTACAAGGACAGTCTAGAAAAGTCCATGATGTCATGTACATGTGATGTCATAGATAAGAGAATACAAGAAGTCCGAGATTGTAAAGATCATAATAATCTAATCTACATGTCCTGTATATCTAATCTAAAGCAGTCCGTTATCTGCATGTAGAGATGTCAATGAGTGACACTCACAAGTATGAGTACTTGTCGGAAATGTCTGACGAGCTACTCGTACTCAACTTGTACTCATTGGTGCAAGTACTCGTGCTCACGAGTACTTGCCGATTTCTCAGGAGCGATACTTGTACTCACGCCACGAGTACCCATCTGATCCATGAGTACTCACATTCGTTCGAGCTGTACAAGTACTTGTTTGGAATGAGTACTCTGTGTATTTCTGCTACTTGTATAGGTACTAGCTACGAACATGTACTGTAAATACTAACTACAATACCACCGCACTGTGACCCCCGCTGCCCCTGCCGCCGTCACATTACTCCCATGTCTGTTGTGTCATTGCCGTGTTGCTGCCATTGCCTGTCATGTTGTCGTCATCGTAGTCATTGTCGTCATCATCGTGTTGTAGTTGTTGTTGTGTCTGACCTGCTTTGCTGTCACCGTTGTCTTGCCACCTTGCTAGATGTTGTGGTTGACCTGCATATACCCATCATTGATGGGGCACCGGCAGGGGTTGTCGTCGGGTGGCTGGTCATGCGCTAGTGGGGGGGTTTGTTGCCACCACTGTCATCATCGTGTAGGTGACGCAAAGGGTAAGAGAAGAGCCATGTAAGAGCCACAAATGACTGACCCACACCTTCCCACACTTGGTGATTGCCAGTTTCAGAAAGCTGTCCGGCCTGGGGCTGACGGTGTTGCAGCTACAATGACATACAGTTCGCCGATGCAGTTTCGAGCTGCACGAACTCCAACTACCACCAGTGCCCTGTCAAATGGCTGCAATACCACCAGCAATGACAAGACGGCAGTGACAACGATGGTGGCACCTTCCTTGGACAACACAGACAACATGGCAGCAACAACAGAGCATCGAGCGATGGCACCTGTCGACCACGACAACGGGACAATGCCCATCGATCACGATGATGGGGCGATTCGACAACAGGTGACCACGATGCTGAGGCAACACAGCAATGCGACAACAACCAAGTCCGACGGCACCAACACCGATAGCAAGACAATGCCAACGACGCCGACTACAATAACAACAACAATGCAGCTTGACAACGGGTGACTGTAACAATGATTGATACGATGACTTGGATGGCAAGCAGTGCTGCAGGCCTCATAGTAACAAGTAGTGTACAGATCCTTGTAATTTGATACACAATATATATCCTTAAACTGTACATTGCAACTTGAACAGGCTATAGTACTGTGACTCTGTATTGCTGTGAGTATCATGAGTACTCACAAGTACTTGTGCTCAGAAAAATGTGAACTCGTACTCACACGAGTATTCAGGCACAAGTACTCACAGGCACAAGTACTTGTCACGTGACGCTCAGTAGAAAAGAAAGTCAGTCAAAAGTCAGTCAAAAGTCAATGACTTTTGACTGACTAAAAAAACATTTTTTTTGACTTCAGAAGTCAAGGAAAGTCAGTCAAAAGTCATTGATTTTTTACTGACTAAAAAGATTTTTTTTGACTTTTGAAGTCAAGGACAGTCAGTCAAAAGTCAGTCAAAAGTCATTGATTTTTTACTGACTAAAAAACATTTTTTTTGACTTCAAAAGTCAACCTTTAGTCAAGGAAAGGTCAGTAAAAAGTCAGTAAAAAGTCATTGACTTTTCACTGACTAAAAAAACGTCTTTTTTGACTTCAAAAGTCAATCTTTAGTCAAGGAAAGGTCATTTAAAAGTCAGTAAAAAGTCATTGACTTTTTATTGACTAAAAACACATCTTTTTTGACTTCAAAAGTCAACCATTAGTCAATGACAAGTCAAGGGAAAGTCAATGACAAGTCAATGACTTGTCCTTGACTTGTCATTGAATTTCCCTTGACTTTCCCTTGACCTGCCACTGACTTGTCAATGACTTTTCCTTGACTTTTCACTGACTTTTTTATTGACTTGTCCTTGACTTGTTCTTGACTTTCCCTTGACTTTGTATTGACTTTCCCTTGACTTGTCATTGACTTTTCATTGACTTGTTCTTGACTTTCCCTTGACTTGTCACTGACTTTTTATTGACTTGTTCTTGACTTTCCCTTGACTTGTCATTGACTTGTACTTGACTTGTCATCGACTTATCACTGACTTTCCCTTGACTTATCATTGACTTTTCCTTGACTTATCACTGACTTGTACTTGACTTGTCACTGACTTTGAAAGTCAAGAGAAGTCAAGAAAAAGTCATTGACTAAAAAGCAACTTTTCTTTGACTCTTCAGATAACATGACCAGTCAAAAACATATATTTTTTATGAAACAAAAGCGGTGCAACAGTGCGACACCCCAAATAATGACACCTGAAACAACAAGCATGGGAATAATATAGTAAAGAGGACTGCACCTATGCAGTCCTCGTGTTGCGTTTGGCCTGGTGCTACAAAGCGAATCAGTAGTGTACCTAAACAAATACATCAAACACTTACCGACTCAATAATCTCCTGAACGTCCTCCTTTGATGGATGTTCCAACTTCATGGCTCCCATGATCGCCTTGATAATCTCTGAAAGGTATGGTTAGCTCTGAGGGGAGGAGAATAGGCAGCAGAAATACCTTTTTTTGTCGCCCACTTGTTCTGTGGCTTGATGTCGTGGGCATAGTGATGGGAAAGTTCAGTTCTGAACTTCAGTTTGAACCCAAACCTAGCCGAACTGAACCCCAGTTCAGGGTTCGGGTTTGGCTGTTTGACCCGAACCGGACCGATGGTCCCGTTCGGGGTTCGGCAAAATCCCAAAAATTGAGAACGCATTTGAACGCGTTTGAACATGAACTGAACCATTGATGTTACTGGGAGTATGGGAATTTTATGGGTACAAAAAACTATTGAAACAGTGGCTCAATTGCTCAGCTCGTTCCAAATGTGAAAGCAGAAGCAAGAGCAGAAGTGTCAATTGTCATGCGTTGCCTGTAGTGGCGCGAGAGGCTTGTACTTACACACACTACTGTCCCCAACTGCCCAGTCGGTTGAACACTCTCGGGCAGGAGCACGATGCTGCCCTCGGTTCAAACATTCAAGCTAATATTCAAGGTTCACACCGCCTTCCCCAATCACCTGGTTCAGTGGGTCTTGCAGTGGGTGCTTGGGTGGCGTACAACGAACGTTATTGTTGTTGTTGTTTTTTTTTCCCTTTGTCGTCTTTAACTCGGTTCTACTCTGCTTACTTACCATTACTTTGACTCGAACAGGGAACAGTGCCGACGCAGACCCGAGCTGCGGGGGAGAATGCTTAGCCCGATCCCGCTTGCACCTCCACCCAGCTCACTTCTCCCGCACGGCCGGTCGTGGGGCCCTACCCCTCAATGGACGGTCCGGCCTCTGTGCTGCCAACCCACGACGACGCCGAGAGGTGCTACCGCACCTGAGTTCTGTAAGTGTCAAACCAACCATAGCATCGGACTCTGCTCACTTGACGGCAGCAAAGTTAGTCAGCCAGCCAACGCAGCTCCAAGTTGCATGCGTCGTCGATCACGACTACGACCTCTTGCATGCTGATACAACGACGACCACAGCCGTGATATCGGTAATGGCTGCGACGACAACTAGGCAACGCAACTTGAAGACCATGACCACAACAACACAGCCCCAATCCGCGTGCGTCGCCAACCACAACGATGAATTCCGACTACGAAGGCGGCAACTATGAAGATGGAGACGAAGACTATGGCAACTACGAAGTGACTACGAAGACCACAACCCACGACCACGGCCCACACAGCTCCGAGCTGCATGCAGAGCTGGACCACGACCACGCCCCATGGTGACTGCAGCAACCTCAGTGTAGGCGACGCGATGACGGCGGCGGCGGCAACCGCAATGACGACATACGGCGATGACGAGACGATGCTGAGGAATTGGGTTTACTGCAGCGTATGCAGTAGTTCGTTGCAGGTAATTGTGTTCGTACTTCTTCCCTCAAAGCAGCAACAGCCTTGCTGTGTGGAGACGCAAAGTTGCCGTGCCCAATAGCGTCCGTTTGTCACACCTCCGCGAGATCGAACTCGCAAAGGCTGCGCTCCAGAAGGATTATCCCGACGATAATCCCGTACTTGTCGACGAGATCCGGTAAGATTCTTTTTCTTCTTTCGTATTTGTAGTCTGACCGTGACCAAGACCACTGCCCGATTGGTTGACGTCTCTACCATCCCAAAGTGTGCCGCCCTTGACTACAGCGAAAAGACCACGATCGTATCCAAGTCCATGACCATTATATTATGGCTGACGACGACAACTGCGACTCGAAGGCTGCGACAACAACGGCGTGACAACATGGCCCCGATCCACATGCACTACCAATGATTGCAGGTACGAAGACAGACGAAGTTAATGATCACGTCCACCACGACTGCGACCACCACAGCTGACGACGATAGCTGCAATGCGACGATGTGATAACATGACGGCGACGGCGGTGATGGTGATAATGGGGATTCATACTTACTATTTGTAGGTAGTACTGTACATACATAGCTTTAGAAACCGTGCCAATTGAGTGTTTTTCCAACCTATACCCCAAAAGCGTTATTCAACGCCTTTTATGGTACACTGGCTGGAGACCACGCATTTTGGTTGGTTATAATGTTTCGTCTTTTTCGTCATTAGCGTTCGGTTCGGCGTTCAGACCCCCTCTGAACTGAACTGAACCATCGTGAACCTGAACTGAGGGTTCAGTTCAGGGGTTCGGCCAAACACTCTGAACTGAACCGAGGGTCCGGTTCGGAGTTCAGCCAAAAGGGTCAAAGAACCGAACTGAACTGAACTTTCCCATCACTACGTGGGCAGCGACCCAGGCAATAAGGTCGTCACACTTGAGAGTGGCAAGTAAGCTGTTGTTAGTTGCCACTATTCCGCAAAGTGTTACGTCCCATAAAAGGAAGGTGCCAAGAAAGTCACGTTCTTGGATTCCAAAACGAGACTGTCACTTTCAATTAGTGTTTAAACTCAGATGGAAGGACTTTCATTTAGTCAGCATAGTAAACATTTGTTTTTCAGTTAACTTATGTTTAAAAAAACAAATATATTTTATTAGCTAACTACTGTACATGGATTTTTCTAAGTCGATGTACGGGTGTGAGGATATGGAAAGGGTGCCTGCCGTCCACATGCAGCCCCGCCCGGGTTCACCTCACCCCGTTTATAACACCCTCCCTTCTGCATACACCTGAGGGCACACCGTCACCTCCTTTTCGTACCCTCGCTCCGATGCGCCCACCCTTCCGTTCGCACGCAGCCCACCACCCGGGTTATGTGCCTGCACACCCATTGCGTGCACGCGGGGGAGGTGCGACCCCTCCGTTCGCCATCCGCGCTCGGGTTGCACCACCCCCCCATGCGGTGTACCCCTCTTCGCATGCAGCCTTTCCCCTTGCGCGCATCTCCCCTGAGTGTGGCGCGTAAACCGGGGGGCTGAGTACGCCGTACTTGCTGCACCTCAGGAATGCGCGGGTGGGATGCGGAAAGCTGGGGGCTGGGTCGCGTCTGTGGTGGGCACATCGGCCCTCCTGCGTCGCCGGGAATGCACGGGAGCGGCGGGGCTCGTAAACAGGGGGGTTGGGGTAGCGTACCCCGCATGGAAGGGGCTGAGGCTAGGCACACCGACCCTCCTCCGGGAGTGCGCGGGCGTGGTGAGGCGCATAAACCTGGGGCCAATGGCTTAGCCCATGCGGAGGGGACTGGTGGTGGGCGCGGAGCTTCCTGCACACCCGGCATGCAAGGGGAGGGCAGGGTGGGGTGCATGGGGCTGGGCTGGCATCGCCCACGCTGAGGGGACCGAGGTGGGCGCGCCCTCCCTCCTGTTGCGTGCATGGGCATGGGCGGGCAGGGCGCGTGGCATCACCTGTGCTGAAGGGACCGGGGTGCACGCAGGCAGGGGCGAGGTGAGGCACGTGAGCTGGGGGGCAGGCGTCACCCGTGCTGAGGGGACTGGAGTGGGCACGCCGTCCCTTCCTGTTGCGCATGCAGGTAGGGGCGGGGCGGGGCGCGTTGGCTGGGCTGGCATCACCCGGGCTGAAGGGACTGGGGTACGTGCCGTCCCCTCCTGTTGCGCGCGCGGGTAGGGGTGGGGCGGGGCGCGTGGGCTGGGCTAGCGTCTCCCGGGCAGAGGGAGCTAGGGGGGCGGGGGTGTACTGTCCTTCCTGTGCATCTGTCTGCGCGAAAGGGGGAGGGTGCGACGATGGGGACGTAACGGGGACGGGAAGTGAGACGACCTGCACCAAAGGGGTGGTCAGTGGGGGGTTGCAGATATGGTGGGGTGGGCTTACCTTTGGTCCCCTGTCTGTGTAGAGGAGGGCAGTGTGTGGAGGGAGGAATGGGGCAGGAGAGGAAGGGGCAGGCGTGTGCCTAAGTTGGAATTCGTCATACCCGCGACTAACCTTCGGCACATCTATGCTGCCTCTTCCTCTCCCCTTTCCTTTCCCCCTTCCTCTACACACCGCTGTCCTCTCCACACAGACAGGGGACCAAAGGTAAGCCCGCCCCACCATATCTGCAACCCCCACTGACCACCAAAGGCAGATCGTCCCACTTCCCGCCCCGTTGCGTCCCCCTCATGGTGCCCTCTTCCCCCTTTTGCGCGGACAGATGCACAGGAAGGGCATTACGCCTGCCCCCCTAACTCCCTTCAGCCCAGCCAACGCGCCCCACCCCACCCCTACCTGCGCGTGCAACAGGAGGGGACGGCATGCCCACTCCAGTCCCCTCAGCGCGGGCGATGCCTGCCCCCCAGCTCACGCGCCTCGCCTCGCCCCTGCCCGCGCGCACCCCGGTCCCTTCAGCATGGGCAATCTCAGCCCAGCCCACGCGTCCCGCCCCGCCCCTACCCGTGCACGCAACAGGAGGGACGGCGTGCCCACTCCGGTCCCCTCAGCACAGGCGACGCCTGCCCCCCAGCTCACGCGCCTCGCCTCGCCCCTGCCCGCGCGCACCCTGGTCCCTTCAGCATGGGCGATCCCAGCCCAGCCCACGTGTCCCGCCCCGCCCCTACCACGCACGCAACAGGAGGGACGGCATGCCCACTCCGGTCCCCTCAGCGCGGGCGACGCCTGCCCCCCAGCTCACACGCCTCGCCTCACCCCTGCCCGCGCGTGCAAGAGGAGGGGACGGCACCTACCCTGGTCCCTTCAGCACGGGCGACGCCACACGCCCTGCCCACCCATGCCCACGCACGCAACAGGAGGGAGGGCGCGCCCACCTCGGTCCCCTCAGCATGGGCGATGCCAGCCCAGCCCCATGCACCCCACCCCGCCCTCCCCTTGCATGCCGGGCATGCAGGAAGCTCCGCGCCCACCACCAGTCCCCTCCGCGTGGGCTAAGCCATCGGCCCCAGGTTTATGCGCCTCGCCACGCCCGCGCACTCCCGGAGGAGGGTCGGTGTGCCTAGCCTCAGCCCCTTCCATGCGGGGTACGCTACCCCAACCCCCCTGTTTACAAGCCCCGCCGCTCCCGCACATTCCCAGCGATGCAGGAGGGCCGATGCGCCCACCACAGACGCAACCCAGCCCCCAGCTTTCCGCATCCCACCTGCGCATTCCCGAGGTGCAGCAAGTACGGCGTACTCAGCCCCCCGGTTTACGCGCCACGCTCAGGGGAGATGCGCGCAAGGGGGAAGGCTGCACGCGAAGAGGGGTACACCGCACGGGGGGTGGTGCAACCCGAGCATGGATGGCGAATGGAGGGGTCGCACCTCCCCCGTGTGCACGCAATGGGTGTGCAGGCACATAACCCGGGTGGTGGGCTGCGTGTGAACGGAAGGGTGGGCGCATCGGAGCGAGGGTATGAAAAGGAGGTGATGGCGTGCCCTCGGGTGTATGCAGAAGGGAGGGTGTTATAAACGGGGTGAGGCAAACCCGGGCGGGGCTGTGCACGGACGGCAGGCACCCTTTCCATATCCTCGCACCCGTACATCGACTTAGAAAAATCCATGTACAGTAGTTAGCTAATAAATATATTTGTTTTTTTAAACATAAGTTAACTGAAAAACAAATGTTTACTATGCTGACTAAATGAAAGTCCTTCCATCTGAGTTTAAACACTAATTGAAAGTGACAGTCTCGTTTTGGAATCCAAGAACGTGACTTTCTTGGCACCTTCCTTTTATGGGACGTAACACTTTGCGGAATAGTGGCAACTGCTGTTGTTGTTGTTGTCTCTGTCACCATCATCTCCGTCATCGCTCTCACTCTCACCATTGCCACGCTTGTTGCCTTCGTCATTGCCATTGCCATCATCTTGGTCTAGATCCTAAACAAATATATTGGTTTCAGTTAGTTAGCTTACAAGTGATTAAATAATACTTATGTCGAAGTTGGGTTCAACCTGTGATTCATTGTAGGACACAGGTGTGTACGGTGTTGTTGGAGCCGAGGAGGGCACATGCTTAGGTGTTGTTGGGCGTGATGGGGGCAGAGGCAAGGACCCCAGCTGCCAGGCAGCCACATTGCTGACCCCACCCTCCTCCCTGTCTGTTGTGTGATCACCAGCCTGCATTGCCAACTTGGCACATGTGGTGTGTGAGGTTTGCTGGTCCTGGGTTGAGGGTAGCCATGGATGAGCACGATGGTTGAGGTGGCGGGAGTGAGGGTGGGTGTCAGAAAACTACCGAGAAGCGAGAAATGAATATTGATACTCATGTTGCCAACACCATCCTCCTCCCTGTCTGTCACACGATTGCCAGCCTGCATTGCCGACTTGGCGTGTGTAGTGTGTGAGATTTGTTGGTCCTGGGTTGAGGGTAGAGATGTCAATGAGTTGCTGTCAAATGAGTTACTCGCGAGTATGACTCGTCACATGACGAGTACTCGTGCCTGGACACTTGTGCAAGTATGAGTTCACCCTTTTCTGAGCGCGAGTACTCACGGTACTTGCTGTAATACTATGTGATTCCCCTTTGGCAAATTGCAGTCTTACAATTTGGCATAAAGATGTCTATCACGTATCAAACTTGAATTATAATGTATCTACTACTAGTTAAGACAAAAGCTAAGGCCAGGGCTTGCCGTCTCAGCACGTCTCAGTGTCGTCACGTTTGCCCATCATTGTGCTGCGGTGTTGTCATTGTTATTGTCGGCGTCGTTGTCTTGCTCAGACTTGCTGTCATCATCGATGTCGGTCATTCGAGTGGTCACCCGCTCAGGCTGTCATAGTTGTGGTTGAGTTATCCAAGGTGTTGTCGTTGTCATTGTCGTGTCTGATGCTCGTCCAATGCGTTGTCGTCGTTGCCCGTGGTCTTGCTGTTGTTGCTACTGCCAGTGGTGGTATTGTAGGTCGCACCACCTTCAGCACCCGGGCTGGACCGCGTGTAGCTATAGCACTGCTATAGCGCAAAAACTGGCAATCACTGGGCGTGGGAACCTCAGTGTGGCTCAAGGCCAGTGAGTTGCTTATGCCATGATGACCATACACCTGGATGACGACGACAGCTGTGGCAGCAAACCCCCCCACCAATGCCAGCCACACGACAACCAACCTCCGCCAGGGCCCCATCGACGATGGGCATATCTGGGTCAACCACGACGCCTAGCGAGGTGACAACCAGAGGCAACAAGGCAAGACTATAACGACCACAACCATGACAACCACGACTATGACAACGACAACCACGACAACGACAACAACGATCACAATCATGATGACCACGACTACGACCACGACGATGCAACATGACGCGACACACAACACATCGGCATACATGGTGACACAGTGACGACGTCAATACACGACGCTATGGGGTGGTGACACAGCGGCAGGCATACTTGTAGTAGTAGTAGCTAATATTTTTTGGACTTATTCTTTATCTGTACTTTCTTGAGTCCTGAGTGTCTGATAATATGACGAGTACTCACAGAATTTGAGTGAGTACTCGTACTCGTACTGAAACACGAGTACTTGTGTCCCAAATAGGTAATTTTACCACGAGTACGAGTGTTGATCTGAAAGATTTGACAAGTACTCGCACTGACGAGTACAAGTCAAGTATGAGTGGCCAGTTGGGAATTTGTCACGAGTACTCAACTCGCGAGTATAACTCGTTGACATCTCTAGTTGAGGGTAGCCACGGATGAGAGCGATGGTTGAGTAGGAGGCAGTGGGAGTGTGAGGGTGGGCGTCAGAAAGCCACTGAGAAGCGAGAAGTGAAAGTCGATACTCACCAGCTTGAGAAGTGTGGCGCTGGACTTGACAATCGAGAGGAAAGCAGGTTGGGGGGAAGCAAGCCAACTTTGACCAACGTCTACATCAACATTGAGTTAGCTCAAATCAAAATGAATGAACGACGTGATGTACCCGGTGTAGCGGTGCGACTGCCGCGCTACGCCAAGTCAAGTGTGAAGATGATGTGAACTGTAAGGTAACACACTCAACCTAACGCGGAGACAAGTCACGCGCTAAACGTACAGTCACTGTGGAGGGACAATCAACTTGCGGTCTTTATGCAAGACCAAAGATGTCAGATATCACACAGTGGCACGCTGAGTGGAGAACCAAGAGGACAAGTTAGATTGGTACGAGGTAAGGGAATACAGAGGAATGCGCACCTGAGTGGAGAACCAAGAGGACAAGTTGGTTCCACTCAGGACGCTACAGGGAAGCTTATATACACTACTGCGGCTGAGTACGAACTGAGTCTGAACACTGTTACTAAGTGTATAGTAAGACTCCATGACTCAGGAGCTGACGCGTCATGTCTATTAATAGCGCTATCTATTGTGCTGACTGATGCACTTTGTCATAGCGCTTACGAGCGGCTCCACTTTGCTGAGTAAAACTTAATACAGCGAGTAAGCGTAAACTACTAAGCGTGTTCTAGATCCTTCCAGAACCTTCCGTCCTTATCTACCAATCAGAACTTAACATACGTATAAGGGACCTAAGTCCCACGATCACGTGCACATGGGTGGCAAGCCCTTGTGACTAACTCGAAGTCTCTGTACTTCGGCCCTTTATATCTCCTTTGTATAAATCCGTATAAATACAGAAAAATAAGGAAAATAATACGCGTCCATGACATCACCCCCCTCCTTAAGGGTCGACGTCTGCGTTGGCCTCTGTGTACATATGAGAAGGCTGCCAAGGCAAGGACGCGTAAATGAGAGCTGCTATTTTTCTAGGTGCGCCCGGGTTAGAGGAGTGGAACTCCTGTACTTTATCCGGGGCATGCGCTAGATTTTTAGCCGGTTCCCAAGTATCCTCGCCTTCACCGTAACCTTTCCAGCGAACTAGGTACTTAAGAGTACGACCAAAGAGCTTGCTATCTCTTATATGGTCAACTTCGTACTCTTCTTCCCCTTCGACTGTGACAGGTTCAGGTGGAGGTGGCAGAAGCCCGTTAACTTCGTTTCCTTTGTAAGGGGAGAGGCGGTCTACATGAAATACATCATGGATCCGTAATGCAGGGGGGAGTGCAAGCTTGTAGTCGACGTCACTTAGGACTTTGGTGACTTCAAATGGGCCCAGCTGTTTGGGTCCCAGTTTGGACGACTGTTGGTGTATTTTTATTTGCTTGGCTTGCAACCAAACTTTATCCCCAACGTTGAAGACGTATGGCTTGTGTCTTTGTTCAACGTCCGTCTGCATTCGCCGTTTACTTAGGCGTAGAGCTGCCTCTGCATCCTTTCTTGAGGAAACTAAGTGTTGAAGACGCTTATCGAGCGTTGGGATACCGGTAGGTCTACCAGCGGGAATTGTGAAGTCAGGCGTATAGCCATATAGTAGCTCAAAGGGGGTGTGACCCGTGGCTGAGTTGAGTCTACTGTTGACTACAAATTCCGCTGTAGGGAGCAGGTCTGCCCAATCATCCTGTCTCTTACTAATGAACAAGCGCAAGTAGACTTCTACTTCTTGGTTTTTGCGCTCTACCTGTCCATTAGCTTGCGGATGATAGGCTGTGGTGAGACCTGCGTCTATCCCGAGTCGCTTGTATAGTGCCCGCATGCTCCTTGCAGCAAACTGGGGTCCCCTGTCGCTGATAACTTTGCGAGGGATCCCGTGCAAGGGGAAGACTTGTTCAAAGTAGATGGATGCTACCCCATCAGCCGTAATTTGAGAGGTCACAGGAAATAGGTGGATTTGTTTGGTGTAGTGATCCACTATGTTAAGGATCATATCCTTTCCTCGTGACATGGGCAGTGGACCGATTAGATCGATTCCGACTAACTGCCATGGACCCTCAGGTACTTCTTGCGGCTGAATAATAGCTTTGGGGTGCAGATCTTTGCGATAGCGTTGGCATCGATCGCATCCTTCTACGTATGAACTTATGAAGCCTGCCATGCGTGGCCACCAGTAGTAGCGACTGACTAGCTCAATGGTTCCGTTTTTACCCGGGTGTCCCGTTGTAGTGCTGTCGTGGCATGACTTTACCACATCCCTACGTAGGGCACGGTCATTGGGTACATAGAGCTTTCCTCTATGGTAAACGAACCGGTCTTCTTCTTCCCACAGCGCAACTCCGTCTGTAAGAGCCTTAGGAGCGGTCTTCTGTAAGTTTTTAAGACCCTCTATAACTTCGGCTTCTTTAATAGACGCGAGTTTGATGCGGCTGCCTAGGGAGTCCACTTCTGGGCGGAAGTGTGCTTTGGCGGCATTGAGGAAGTGCTTAGGTTGTAAAACCTGAACCTGGCGGTTATCCTCATTGTCTCTGACGTGGTCTCTTGAGAATCGACTAAGTGCATCGGCTTGCATAGAATCTCCTTTTTTGTAAGTGATCTTGAAGGCGAAGCGACTTAAATATAACGCCCAGCGTGCTTGCCGGCGATTTAAGTCTTTCATGCTTGCCCACCATTCCATGTTCTTATGGTCGGTGATCGCTTCAAAGGAGATGCCTTCGAGGAAATGTCTCCAGTCCTCTAAGGCGCGGATTAAGCCGAGCATTTCTCTGTCGTAGATCTCGTAGTTGCGTTCTTCTTTGCTCATTGACTCTGAGCGATACGCAACTGGGTGCCAAAGACCGTCTGGGTACTTTTGAGTGAGTATTCCGCCAGTAGCAAATCCTGAAGCATCAGTCTCGACTCGCGTTGGGAGGTTTGGGTCGTACACCTTTAGAATAGGTTCTTGTACGAAACGCTCCTTTAGCTTGTCAAAGGCTTCCTGCTGTTCAGAATGCCAATGCCATGGAGTATCCTTCTTCGTGAGGTCATGTAAGGGTCGGGCGATGGCCGCGAAGTCCTTTATGAACCTACGATAGAAGTTGGCGAACCCTACGAAAGCTCTGACCTCTTTGAGCGTCGTTGGGGTAGGCCACTCCCTTACTGCAGAGACCTTGCCAGGGTCCATCTGCACTTCTCCGGGACGGATAATCATCCCTAAATACTCCATTTCGCGTTTCTCAAAATCGCATTTCTCTGGTTTGAGATATAAGTCGTAGTCTTGGAGACGTTTGAGCACTTCGCGAACGATGCGACGGTGGTGCTCTAAGTCTCGGCTGTAGATGAGGATATCATCCATGTAGACTGCGACTTCTCCTTGTGCGATGAGATCGGCGAATACGGCGTTCATGAGGGCTTGGAAGGTGGCTGGGCTGTTTGTCATACCAAAGTACATTACTTTTGGCTCGTACAACCCGCGGTTGGTGACAATAGCACCCTTCCATTCGTCTCCGGCTCGGATTCGAATATTGTGATAGCCCCATCTAACGTCGAACTTTGTGAAGTATTCGGCTCCCTTCAACCGGTTGATAATGTCAGCAGCGAGCGGAAGTGGATAGCGGTTTTTGATGGTGATTTTATTAAGCCGCCTATAATCCTGCACTAGACGTAACTTTCCGTCTTTCTTCTTTATAAAGAATACTGGTGAGGCCATCGGTGACTTTGATGGGACCAGGTATCCCTTAGAGATGTGCTCTTCCAGGAACTTATCTAGTTCCGTCTGCTCGTTTGGTGACATGGGGTACGATTTGACTTTCCAGTGCTTGACTGCATCTGGTTCTAAGTCTATAGCGTGGTCCCACGGTTGATGCTCGGGGAGCCTCTGGGATTCCTCCTCAGAGAATACTTTTGCGAAGTCTCTATAGTGTTTGGGCACCGTTTCTTCGAAGGTTTTCTTTGGCTTGGCGGCTGTTGCTTTCTCTGCGATCTGCTGAGAGTATGTGAAGCCTGCCAGGCAGAAAACTTCGTCTTGGGCCGTGTCTAACACTTTCTCCGCAAGGAGACGGCGACGTTCCATACGGTTCGCCATTATGCGTGTCACCTCTATCTCAAGCTCCGGTTGCGCTATTTCAGCGGTGGAGTTGAGACGCATTGTGCCTTCCTGCCAATCTATGTTGGGGTTCCGTAGTCTGAGCCAAGGTAGTCCCAATATGACGTTCTCTGGGCCTAGTGAAGTGACTAAAAAGTCATGACTATCTTCACTGGGGCCGACTTGCAGAGTAAGTCTGACTTTATGGGTGATACTACCGGCTTCGTTGAGTGTCCCGTCTATATTGTATAGAGTGATGGGATGCTCAAGAGGAACCTGCAACATCTTATGGCGGTCAGCGTACTTCTTGTCCAAGAACAACGAAGTTGCTCCGGAGTCTACCATTGCTGCTACTTTTACAGTACGATGACGTCCTTTTAAATACACAGAAATATGAAAATGTGATTTTTTATCTTTTGTTTCGGGAATAACAGTTGAAGACAGTGCTGCATCAGAAATCATCACGTGCGGCGCTGCTTCGAAAGAAAGTGGAGCAACAGGAACACTACTAATATTGTTCATCTCCGAGGCAGATGTAGATGTGGTTTCAGAAAGTCCAGAAAGAGAAACATCACTACTATCTAGCTTACAGGTAGAGGAAGAGATTGTATGAATTACAGAAGATGAGTCCGAAACGAGGCGAGAAGAACGTAAACATATTTTACAACTACATGAAGCCGAGTCATCTACTGTAGAGGGGCCGGTCGCAGCTATACGCGACCCCTTAACTAAAAAGCCACCCGGATAGCATCCAGCTGTTCTTGTTGGCTTTTCATCAACTCCAATAACTTAGCTACGTCTACCTGTGGCGTCTTTGCTGGAGTTGTACTTGTTGAAGCGGCTGTTGCCGCGGTATTCGAGGATGATGAAGGTGGGCTAGGGGATTCCGTGGTTGCTGCAGCTTTCGCTTTAGCTGGTTTCCCCATTTTCTTTACTTGGCAGACGGTGCTCCGGTGTCCAACCCTTTGACAGTGGTTGCACACGTCTCTCTCGTGATTTCCATCCTTCTTGACGTGTTCGGTTGATCCACAACCGTAACACTTGCCTTTCATCCATTTCTGGTACTCCATGACTGTTTTGAAGATTTCCCCTTTCTTCTGGGTGCCTTGCTGACGCGTCGCGTCTACTTGCATGGCGTTAGGGTCCGGGGTGTGTACGTTATGAGATGTAGAGGGTTTCCCGCTCTTTTCGCTTTTGCGCTGACGTATGCGCAGATCTATGGTTTGTACAGCTTTCTTCAATTCATCGTAGGTTTTCTGGGGGAGGTTGGACCATGACAGGACGTCTTTGATGTCCTCGTTGAGTCCATCGTAAAATCTTGTGTGTAGGTCTGCCTCAGACCACCCAGTCTGCCCTGAGTACTGTTCGAATACCGACGTGTAGTCGGCAACTGGCTTCTTTCCTTGTCTGACTTTCTTTAGCTCTTCGCGAGCTGTCTCTGTGACGTCCAGAGGGCTGAACCTGCGGTTGAACTGTTCGGTGAACCCGTCAAAGGTTCCTCCAAACGGAGTTCCTCCCTTATTGGCCTGCTCCAGGAATGGGAGGGCCCAGGTTTTCGCGTCTCCTTCCATCAAATTGAGAGCTGCCGCGATCCAGCGGTGCTCATCGATATACCATTTGCTATCAGCAGCATGCCAGGTATTCATGGCGTCTCCAGATGATCCTGCCCAATTGCGGAAGGCGGCCAGGAAGTGACGGGCGTCTGTAGAGTCGCCTTTCCCATCCCAGGCTTTGGGACAGGCCACTACTTCCTTTTGCTTTCCGGACGAGGGGCGACTCGCTCCGATGGTTACTTGCGTGGTTAGGTCAGCGACCTGTTGCGCAAGTTGACCCATGGCGAGGCCCAATTGGTTGATGAGTGCTAGGCAGTCATCAATGGTAGGTGGGGGGACAGGAATTGGAGGGACTGTGGGGGGTAATGTGGAACTGCCGGGGTTACTAGCCATTTTGTCTAGCTTTTTCTGTCTCTCTTTTCTCTCCGCCTCTTCTTGTGCCTTTCGAAAGTCCTCTAATAGAGTGAGCTGTTCGTCTGGCGAGATCTCGTCCCAGTCTTGGATACGAGAGATGAACTCCTTCTCTGCTTTAGTTGGGGGAGGAAGGGCGAACTTCGAGCGAGCTCCTTGTGGATACTGAGCTTGTGCTAGATGAGCCGCTTGCTTCCCCTTGCGAGGAGCCACGTTCGGATGGGGGAGGAGAGGGAAGGTGAGGGACTAGGTTGGCTGCGAAACCGACTAGTTGCGGGGTGGTGTACCCGGTGTCTTCGACTATGCCGTACAGGCCGTACAACTCGAGGAGAGCTCTGCTGTAGTCCGGATCGAAGTAAATTGCCTGAACGTATTGTTCAGCAAGGTTACGGGGTGCTTCCTGTAGTTGGAAGACTGGGATTCGGATTACGACGTTGTCTTCGTTGAGTGCGTCTTCGCCTGACTGGGCGAGTGTCTCTTGGGAGGAGGAGTGTGCGGAGTGAAAGGTTTCCGCGGAAATGGTGGGGGATGGTGAAGCAAAAATAGGTGAGGGGACCCGGTCTTCTTCAGACTGGTGGTCCCGGAGTACGTGAAGTGATGCCGAAGCAGAGGCTTGAATTTCGGGGGTGGGGATAGGTGATATGGATGCTTGTCTCCTCCTAAAGACACTACGAAGACGGGCACGAAGTTTTGCGAATGCGCGAGGCAGTTTGGAAAATGGATAGGTGGGACTTAAGACGACGTGTTACGACGAGCGCGAAACGCTAACTCGAAGGTGAATGGAATGCCCTATCAAGCGAGACCAATACACAGTGATTGTTTCACACTGCGCGAGGCTGCGGCGATAAAGGGACACTCAGGAATGGGGTAAGGATATGTGTAGAGCCACAAGGCTGTCTGCCTCAGTCTTCTCGACCTGTTGGCTGCCTCTCACACCGAAGTGCTCTCAAACTTTTCTGTTTACTACGCGTACAGCTGTCGCAGGCTAGGCCTGGCTGGCTCAATGTCTAACTGCAGCTTATCTGGCGTGGTGACCAGCTCTGCAGCCAGTACCCGGATGTCGAACTGTGACCAGATACGACAAACAAGGGCAAGCACAATCTATGCCGATTTTACGGACACTAGAGTTGTACCACAAATGCACAGATTCTGCTTACGGAGGTCCACAGGCAAAGAGTGAGGTGGGTAACACAAGGGACTGATGGTCGTCAACCACCTAGAAGTGACAGTGATAAAACTGGTGAGCGCGGGGCTCAGGAGTGAAGAAGGAACTTGTCCTAATGTAGCGGTGCGACTGCCGCGCTACGCCAAGTCAAGTGTGAAGATGATGTGAACTGTAAGGTAACACACTCAACCTAACGCGGAGACAAGTCACGCGCTAAACGTACAGTCACTGTGGAGGGACAATCAACTTGCGGTCTTTATGCAAGACCAAAGATGTCAGATATCACACAGTGGCACGCTGAGTGGAGAACCAAGAGGACAAGTTAGATTGGTACGAGGTAAGGGAATACAGAGGAATGCGCACCTGAGTGGAGAACCAAGAGGACAAGTTGGTTCCACTCAGGACGCTACAGGGAAGCTTATATACACTACTGCGGCTGAGTACGAACTGAGTCTGAACACTGTTACTAAGTGTATAGTAAGACTCCATGACTCAGGAGCTGACGCGTCGTGTCTATTAATAGCGCTATCTATTGTGCTGACTGATGCACTTTGTCATAGCGCTTACGAGCGGCTCCACTTTGCTGAGTAAAACTTAATACAGCGAGTAAGCGTAAACTACTAAGCGTGTTCTAGATCCTTCCAGAACCTTCCGTCCTTATCTACCAATCAGAACTTAACATACGTATAAGGGACCTAAGTCCCACGATCACGTGCACATGGGTGGCAAGCCCTTGTGACTAACTCGAAGTCTCTGTACTTCGGCCCTTTATATCTCCTTTGTATAAATCCGTATAAATACAGAAAAATAAGGAAAATAATACGCGTCCATGACACCCGGGACCCCGTCATCATCATTCCTCGGCCTCTTCTCACTTCGCGGTGGTGGGCTTGGATCATGCCTGCGCTTGGCTTTGGTCTCGGCCTTCTTCGCTGGTGGTGCACATGGAGTTGATGGTGGTTGTGAGGCCTTCGATGAATTGTGATGGGTGGAGGGCTCGGAATGGGAAGGCGCAGCACAAGAA
Source organism: Lactarius deliciosus (assembly GCA_021525775.1). Taxonomy (NCBI): domain Eukaryota; kingdom Fungi; phylum Basidiomycota; class Agaricomycetes; order Russulales; family Russulaceae; genus Lactarius; species Lactarius deliciosus. Next base: position 19,723 of record JAKELK010000112.1, read on the forward strand.
GAGTTGGAAGGGGTGGGGTAGGGAGAGGGTGGAGTGGCAGGTTGAGAAGTAATGGGCCGAGGGCAAGTGGAATGTGAGGGAATGGACGAATGGACCTGATGAGCGGGGGGAGGCATAGAAGACTGGGAACGAGGAGCGGGGGGTGGCATGGAGGACTGAGAATGAGCGCGAGGGGGTATGAAAGACTGAGAATGAGGAGCTTGAGAGGCATTGGAAGGAGTCGCGGCACGAGAGGATGTTCCGTGGGAAGAAGCAGGAGTGGGGAGATTGAATTGAGTATCTGGCAAGACTGACCCAAGTGTCATGTCAGCCTTCCAATACCCGGCACAAAGAGACATGAGAGGGGCAACTGACTCGAGTTCTTGAAGAGCCGCGAACCATTCCTTGAAGAAAAAATGTCTATAAAATGTCTTCTTCAGGGCGGTACTCTCCATGGGCTTCTTGGGGGTGCTCTTCCCCAACTTCTTGGCAGCACCCTTCTTGACTTGCTCTGATAAATACTTGTGATAAGGTGTGATGTTGAGTGTTTCAATATGGGTGCAAGGAATGAGGATGGCCGACTGGTGCATGGCCTTCCAATCTTCTTCGCTGATAAGACTGCTGTCTTTGTGGTGGATTGCGCGTTGCATGGAGGGTCGGGACTTGTTGCCAGCAGACAAATTGACATCGGGGTCCGTCTTGCAGTGTGCGAGGGTCCAGAGGACCGTCTCTGGATAACAGGCAGGGCAGTTCATTGGCTGAGGGTGCGGGAGGGGGAGGTTGCTAGAGTCGCCCTTAACCCATCAAGTGGAACAGTCCAGGTGCAGGGAACCAACGACTGAGGCTAAAACACATGAGCTTATCAGTTAGTTCAGAGTAAGAAAAAAAACACTCACCATTCAGCGTGGTCTTTGACCGGAACTCAAGGAGTTCTTGCAACAAGGCAACCAAGTGGACCTGCCTCACAAACTCAGCATTGTGAAGCAGTTTGTCATGTGTGAGCTTGGCGATTGTCTCAACGCTGACACCAGAAGGCAGAAGGGAGGGGGAGGGGTCTATGTCACAGTAGGTCCTGATGTTGTCCGAGCCAGCCAGATCATCGTAATCGATCCCAGAGTCGTCGAATGTAGATGCTGATGACATGTGTATCTAGACAAAAAAGAAATGGAAAGATATAGAGAGGGAAGAAGAAGAGATGAGAGTGAGAGAGAGAGAGAAGACGAAAAACAGATGAATGAAAAGGTGAAGGAAGTTGAATAGAAAGCATGAACAACCTAAGTCCACTCCACTTGTCTGTTGTCACCGCTTGTGCTGACAAATCGATTCAACTTGCACGGTGGCAGACCCAGGCCACCACAACATTATCTTCTTTGTGTTATCTATCACACTATCAGTAGTAGTAGTAGATTCAGTACACATATTCTACCATCTGCACCTCAAACCACACATCCTCTTCCAACAACAATGGCCCCAGTCATCAAGTACCTGTGCCCATGTTTTAAGTGCAGCTCAAAAAAAGAGCTTACTGAGAGGACTATCAAGATTCACCTCAAGGAGAATCTGACCCATCTCAACCATCTTAGAGCATCTGGGGCACATCAAAGCAGTGTAGACTTTGTGCAAAACTGTTACAATCAGATCTCCCAATTGCTCAATAGCCTGGCTGAGGGGTCTAGTGATGAACAGTACACATAGAGATCATACTCACAGTGACAAGGAAGACTGTGGTGAGATATAAAAGGTGACTTGAAGCAGCAACAGAGAGTAATCTTGCAGTGGAAGCAGATGGGGTGTCTGGCACACAACAGATGAGGAACTGGTGTGGTGCCAGAGCGTACAGGGTACTCTACTTATACTATACAGAGATGTGACACTAGTACAACACAAGTAATGTAGAGTCACAGAATACAAGGAGTGTTGTTCTACAGAGGGACACAAAGGAGTGTACAGAAGGAGAACAAGAGTGCAAAGAACAAGGAAGGGCTAGACTATGATATCATAGTGACATCACAATAAAGATAGAACAAAGGGAATGAGTACAAGGACAAAATACAATAAGAGTCCAGAGGAGTCTATGATGTCATTGTACAGTGATGTCATAGATAAGAAAGTCCGAGATTGTAAAGATCATAATAATCTAATCTACATAAGTCCAATATATCTTATCTAAGGCAGTCCATTATCTGCGTGTCCATACGAGCCACTAAGTGCACGCGGGTCACTTATCAACATCTAGATCATCTAGGTGGTCAGGATATCCTTATCCAGATAGTGAGTGCCCCATACTTTGTGCTTTAATTACTTACTGATTTGCCTAGATCTAGCTGATGCCTCTGTTGCCCCACCTTTATTTCTGGAGGGAGGATCAAGAGATAATGATGCTATGGTAGTGGATGATGATGGTAAGCTATGGATTAGGGACTTATATATTTATTCTGACACCATCCTACTAGATGCCTCTTTTCCCTCAGGCTTGCAGGAGAGAGATCCTATGGATGTGGAAGATCAAGATAATGTGAACTACAGATTTGATCAAGATGATGACAGCTCAGTCATCTTTGACATCCCAGAGGAGCCCTTTGGAGGCGCTGACTCTGGCACTGACTCTGACTCTGATGCTAGCCAAATGGGTGGTGATGATGATGATGGCTCTTTAGAGCCTAATGACTCAGCCTTATATGTGGGCAATGACACTTTGCCTGGTGCTGTCATTCAGCTCCAAAACCAGCTGTTAAATGGATACACACTCCCTCCTTGCCCCACTGCAGCACCATCACAGCGCATCTTATCTAGGGCAGAGACCTTGTCTCTGCAGCACTACCTTGCATGGACAGAGTCTCATGGAACTGTTAAAGCATACAATGCCCATGCATGTGTGCTTTCAGAAGCTACAAAGGAGGAAATTCTCAGCCTTTATAAAATAAGGAAGCTGGCCTCAGATCTTACAGGGATGGCCCCATCCTTTGGTGATATGTGCCCTAAAAGCTGCATGGCATATACTGGAGACTCTCATTCCCAGACCACCTGCTCATACAAAGACTGCCATGAACCACACTATAAACCACAACAAAATTCTAGAGCCAAACCCAAGCCAAGAGCAACCATGCTCTACATGCCTATCACCCCCATTATTCAGGCATACTATGCCAATGCAGAGACATCCCATGAGATGCACCATAGGGATGAATGCTTGAAGCAAACACTAGATGCACTTGCAAGGGGTGCTGGTGTGAAGAAGTCAGAATTTGCCAACTCTGACGACCATATTTGCCACCATGAGGAATTGGGGCTATTTGAAGACAAAAGAGATACTGCCTTATCAATCTCTACAGATGGTGCTCAGCTCACCATGAAAAAGCAGTCCAATATGTGGCTCTTAATTGTTGTGCTGCTCAATCTCCCACCAGAGATGTGCTATAGGGCAAAAAATGTCATCATTCCACTTGCAATCCCAGGCCTAACAGCACCTGGGAATATTGAGTCCTTCATATATCCCCTCTTTGAAGAGATGGCAATGGCAAGTGTAGGGATGTGGACATGGGATGCTGTTGACTCATCCTACTTTGTTCTGAGAGCATATCTCTGTGGTGTAAAAGGAGACATGCTTGGATCTGCCAAGTTGAGTGGGATGGCAGGACATTCAGCCCTTTATGGAGATCGCTTTAGTTTGGTACAAGGTGCTCACCCAGCCAAGGAAAGAGGTGCCAGAGCCCAGTACTATCCAATCTCCCCACCTCAAAAGGAGAAATATAATCCACATCGCAATGTTGTCAGTCTAGATGACTTGCCATTAAGGGGACAAAGGCATTATTGGCAGACTATTGAGAGGCTTGAGGCTGCAACAACCAAAAAGGACCTCCAAAAGATTGTGAAAGAGACAGGAATCTCACACCTTACAATGTGTGCAGCCAGCCCTGCATTTTTTTCACCCATCATTCTTTCCATTGGACCCCTTCCATTTATTCTATGAAAACTGCATGGTGCATATCTGGGATTTGTGGGTGACACAGAGTTCCATGGAAGAGAAGATACATATGGACAAAGACATGGCTTCAAAACTTGGTGCAGAGATTGAAAGAGCAATGAAGACCCTTCCTTCATCTTTCTGTGGACCAATTAGAGACCCATATAAAAAGTGCCATAGCCAGTACAAAGTCTATGAATGGATGGCCCTCCTTCATTGGTATATTATACCAATGGCATGAGAGCTAGGCTGTTACGGTTTCGCCTCAGACCGACCCTCGAGCACCCTACGGAAGGACCCCGAACACCATTAGGAGGAGAAATGCTGAAGATGATGCCAAAGAAGAAGCGGAAATACAAAGACTTGTGGCTGAACATGCCCAAACTAGAGCTAAGTCTCCCACGCCTTACTACCCACCTGGAGGAGCTCAGAAGCCGCAGGAGTTTTGGGAATAGCGCACATGACCTTAGTGCCGCCTGTCACGTGACCTGGCTAGAATGCACCAGAAGAGTCCAGATGAGCCTGTGCCTGGACTGGCCTAGACTGCCTCGTGTTTGTGACTCATATCGATTGTGCCTTGATTCTGATGGATTGTATGACTCGTGTCCCCTTATCTCTGACTCATGCCATGAGGGCCTTACGCCATTGGCTGACTGTTATCTGACTCATTGTGACTCATTCCTAGGATCCGTGTATTAGAGTTCTGAACTGAGTTTCAAAGCTCCTCAGACATGTATAAGTAGAGGGGCTTATGGTCGATGAAGACCTAAGCTTGACTTCTTGGACTATCCCACCCATTGTACTGCCACTCCTAGGCTGTCTGCCAGTTGTGCGCTGAGTTGTCTTTGGTTCGGAATATCATCCCTGTTTGTCCTTAGCTGTTCTCCAGTGTGCTGTGTCTGCCGCTGTGTGATATCCCTTCCTTTCCCGCATATCCTCTAGACGTTTGCTGGCTGTCCGCTGCTGCACCTTCTCTACCCTTGCTATATCCCTGTGTTGTCTGCCGAGGATCATCTACGACTTCAAACCCTTATACTCTCCCTCATCCTTTGGGCTTCCCTATTACGTCTCACTTGTGAGCTAGTAGGTGATCGTGTACGTGACTTCGACATCCTCTGTGATCGTTAGGTCGCTGTTGTTGCCTAGATCCGCGTTTCTAGAAGAACGTCCGGTGGAACGTTACATAGGCTTTGATAGGGATGTGCTCAAGAACTTTAGCCAGTTTGCAGACATTGTTGAAGCTGCAATGTCTCACTCATCAAAGTCTGATGAGAACCTGGCATCCTTACACACCCTAATCAAGTCCTTCCTCCAAGGATTTGAAAGGCTTTATGTTGGGGATGACCCAGTCAAAGTTTCAAGATGCAGACTGTGTATCTGGCAATTGATCCATATCCCATATCATATCTCATGGAATGGTTCAATCAGATTTGGCTCTCAAGCTACAGTGGAGAGGGCCATTGGAGAAATTGGTCATAAAGTCAGATCCAAGAAGGCACCCTTTGCCAATATAGCCACACTTCTCTATGAAAGGGCAAACACCAAGGTGTTGACCTTGCAGTATCCATTCCTCAGCATATCTCCTAAAGAGAAGAGGAAGACAGAACACCTATTTCAGTCACTGCCAATCAAGAAAGCAGAGCTAGAAAGGCCCTCAGAGTATTATACTCACCTTGCTGCAATCTGTGATTATCTTGAAATTCATTTGGATATGGACCTCTCAATGGAAAGATGGGGGAAGTGCAATATTCCAGGAGGTGTTACTCTGAGAAGCAGAGTCTCTGAGGAGGGAGGCCAAGCCTCAAGATCATCTAGATATTTTGAGGCTCAGGGAGAGGAGGGGCCTATCTTTGGAGAGGCATTGGCATTTTACTCTCTACCAGACCATGATTGCAGTTTAGTGGTCTGTCATTGGCTAGTGGAGATAGTTGATGTATTGGGAAGATGGTGTGGAGAATGGTCAAGTGACTGTATAGTGTTGGAAACATCCAGTCTTACTAAACTGGTTGGAGTCTGGGCATGGGGAGCAAATGTTCATATCTTGAGAAAGCACCCAGGATTAGATATGCTTAGTTCTGAAGAGCATAGTATTGGAGAGCAAGAAGAGGAGTAAAGTAGTTTATGTCTTGTACCTGTACTTGTGCTTCATGTATAAAGAAAAATGTCTACTACAACAGGCCTCTGTTATGAGTGTTTGGACCATAGAAGAGATAAAAGATTGAGGTATCACACTTCTTAAGAGAACTGACTTTTGTTAGTATGAATAATGTAATGCCAGGGGCACCACTAGGGATTACCACGGGTAACCCTGGGGTCACTCCAAGGCTACTCATACCTGTACCTGCCAAAACCTGTCCCCCTTAGTCAGGGGTACAGGTTTTGGTGGGTATGGGTATGGGTTGGGGTGGGTTTTGATGGGCTGTTGTGGTCACATTGCTGCCTTGATCACCGCTGTCTCCTTGCCCTATTGCTGGTGTCTTAGTCATGACTGTGTTGGTGCTGGAGGCAGCTTGAGCTCATGCAGCTCAAAACTGTGTCGGCAGACTTGAGGCATGTGTGTGGTCATGGTCAAGTTGATGGTGCACATGGCTTGATTTGGATTTGGACTGACCTCATGGAGCTAGTGAAACTGGCAATCACCAGGTGGGTGTGGAAAAGATTGCTTTCACAGGCCTGGTGGCTTCCCACACTCAACATTCAACATTCAATGTCCAACACTGAGCAACTCTTACACAGCAGCTGCACAAAGAGTTGCTTATGCCACCAACTGTGGCCACTCCACCAACCATGCACAACCTTTGTGTACACCTGGGCAATGACAACAGCAGTGTGGCAAACCCCCAGGCAGGCTGACCAACTATGACGACCACAAATCCCTGCCAGTGCTGCACCCCACCTATACACCTCCCATCCCACACATGATGATGATGGTGGTGGGACAGTTTGACAACAATGGCAGCAGTGGTGGCAGGACAGTACAGTGACGACAACAATGGCAGCAGGGGTACAGCAAGAGAGTATGGCAATGACAACAAAAGCATGGGGTGGGCAATGGCAACAGTAGTAGTCCTGTAGTTCTGTACTATGCTAGATATTCTATCATAATACAATCAATGTTCATTTTCTGCAAGGTTTTGCTATGAGTACTTGGCAAGTACTCATACTCATGCTGTCAGCCACAAGTACTTGTGGCTCAAATGGGTACTCCCACCACAAGTACAAGTGTCAATCTGAAGAAATCGACAAGTACTTGTGAGCACGAGTACTTGCACTGATGAGTACTTGTTGAGTACAAGTGGCTGCTTGGAAAATTCCCATAAGTACTCATACTCATGAGTATAACTCATTGACATCTCTATGGGCAGGTCATCACCATCATGTCATCATTACTGTTGCAGTCACCTTCGTCTCTGTTGTTGCCATTGCCACCTCACCATTGGCATTGTTGCAATCATCATTGTCATTGTCATCTCATGGTTGTTGTTGCAGTCACAATGAAGTGGTCATCATTGCATTGAGGTTGCCCATGACAAGCCACCACCATTGCCCATATCCTCCTCATTGTGGTTGTGGTTGCAATGTACTGGCCTCATCTTGCATTGGTAGGATACCCTGGTCACAGTGGTAGAGGGTTTGGGTTGCCAGGGTAGGGGTAGTAAGTGGCTGAATCAGGGCTGTCATGCAGGATCACACATGGCCAGGGCATTATCATGGCAGGAAGCCCACATTGTGATGGGCATTGTCATTGTTGAGTGGTGGGGCCATCACATGTTCCACTGCAGCGAGAAGACAGTGATCACAATGGCACCAAAGAAGATGCCTGATGTAGCTTGTTGTCTTTGCCTCTGTGTGGAGGTGTGGTGTCTGGTGCCAAGGGGATTGTGACTTGTCATGTCAGGAAAGGGAAGGAAGTAGGGGGGACAACAGAACAGTAAAGTAAAATGTGGAGTCAAAAAAAAAAGTCATTGATTGGCCTGAATGTGAGCATGGGAAGCTTTTCCCACATTCTTTGTGGGGTTGAGCCCATTTTGGTGTACAGTATTCCCATTCTGTTTCACCTTACAGTTTTGTAATGGTTCACCCATTTTTTTAGTCCACTTGCCATACACCTATTCTTCCCTATAACAGATTATTAATTACCTCTTGTTGCTACTGCCCCACCCCAGCCTTTGCCATGTCATCAACCAATAATATCATAGTACCCATCTGCCTCTTCCATCCCTGACAATCATCACTCCTACAAACCAGCATCATGGTGTGCCTGCTGCAGGTATTCATGAGACACTGACAACAGGCCACCCAAAATAGATCAGTATTGATTCATCCAAGCTATGACACTGCTGATGTGCCAATATTTATTCCCACACAGCTTCCCTGGCAAAACACCTGCCAATAGGCTGCCACTGTCAATATCACCACTAAAACCACTGCCCCACATGGACCCACAACCATGCCACTACCCCTCCACACTTTGTGCCCCCACTATCTACCAACTCGGGCATCCCTTATCAAGACTTCACATTCAATAATGCAGTTAGTCTCACTGGTGTTCAGGTCATGTTATCTGTGTGGCAAGGTGCTGGACCCAGCCTCCATATATTCCAGCTCCTCTCATCTGGTGCATTTGCATCTGTGATTGGCAGCCAGAATGGCATGTCTTGTTTTGCTCCTGCTCCTTCCAACACCAGCTTCACCAACACCTGGACTGAACTTGATCCAAATACCAATATCATAGGTACCGCTCAGTCCATCCTCATCTCTACTGTGGATGTTGGCACTTCCCCTGCGAATGGGCCAAGTTTTGCTTGGATGCCTTATGTCTCTGTGTCTGGCTGATATGACATGAATCTACTTGTTCCTGGTTATACCGACTTCCAGGACTGCACACTTCACACATCTGTCAAGGTCACAGTATTCCCAGGTGGAGGACAAGCTCCCACATCTGTAAATGCAGTAGGTGTTTGGAGCTGTTTGGAGCTGTTTGAGGACACTCCGAACAGCTCCGAACAGCTCCGAACACCTAGTTGCGTCTACAGATGCATGGTGATGACCATCTCTCAGCAGAATGAAAATGACACAGTTCAGTTGATCTACAGTGGCAGCTTCTCATGTCTTCAGGTTCTGGGCTCACATGCTCTGCCTTGTGTTTTCCCTTTTAGGTGCTCTGGTGTTTACTTCCTGTGTTCTGCAGCCATATAAGGTCCACATTGGTGGCCTGCCAGAACATACTTGTTCAGAGGACCTCCAAAGATGCTTCAGCAAAATAGGATGAGCAATATAGCATCTTCCCCATCCCCTCCACACCCACACCCATGTGCACATTCATCTTCCCAATCTCCCCCATGCTCATACCCATACCCAGATTTCCCTTTCCCATTCCCTCCATGCCCATGTGCAGATTTGCCTTCTGCATCCTCCCTACATCCACACCCATGCACAGATTTCCCTTCCACATCTCTCCCACACCCACACTCATGCACAGATTTCCTTTCCCATCTCCCCCACACCCATGCACAAATTCCCCATCCCCATCCCCCCATACTGGAAGCTTGCCTTCCTCATTCCCCCTAGACCTAGACCTATGCATGAATTCCTTTTCTCTGTCTTCCTCACACTCATGCACAGATTCACCTTTCCCATCCCCCCCACACCCACACCCATGTGCACATTTGCCTTCCCCATCTCCCCCACACCCATGCACAGATTCACCTTCCCCATCCCCCCTACACTCACACCCATGCAAAGATTCCACTTCCCCATCTTCCCCACACCCACACCTATGCACAGATTCCCCTTCCCCATCTCCCCCACACCCATGGGCACATTCCCCTTCCCCATCTCCCCCACACTCATGTGCACATTCACCTTCCCCATCTCCCTCACATGCACACCCATGCACAGATTCCCCTTCCCCATCCCCCCACACCCACACCCATACACAGATTCCACTTCCCCATCCCCACACCCATGCACAGATTCCACCATAACTTCCCCATCCCCCCACACCCATGCACAGATTCCCCTTCCCCATCCCCCCCACACCCACACCCATGTACAGATTTCCCTTCCCCATCTCCCCCACACCCATGCACAGATTCCCCTTCCCCATCCCCCCACACTCACACCCATGCAGACTCCCGTTCCCCATCTCCCCCTCACCTATGCACAGATTCACCTTCCCCATCCTCCCCAGACCCAGACCCATGTACACATTCCCCTTCCCCATCTCCCCCACACCCATGTGTGCATTCCCCTTCCCTGTATCCCCCACATGCACACCCATGCACAGATTCCCCTTCCCCATCCCCCCCACACCCACACCCATGTACAGATTTCCCTTCCCCATCTCCCCCACACCCATGCACAGATTCCCCTTCCCCATCCCCCCCACACTCACACCCATGCACAGATTCCCCTTTCCCATCTCCCCCTCACCTATGCACAGATTCACATTCCCCATCCTCCTCACACCCACACCCATGTACAGATTCCCCTTCCCCATCTCCCCCACACCCATGCACAGATTCCACTTCCCCATTCCCCCCACCCACACCCATGTACAGATTCCCCTTCCCCATCTCCCCCACATCCATGTACACATTCCCCTTCCCCATCTCCCCCACACCCATGCACAGATTCCCCTTCCCCATCCCCCCCACGCTCACACCCATGCACAGATTCCCCTTCCCCATCTCCCCCTCACCTATGCACAGATTCACCTTCCCCATCCTCCCCAGACCCACACCCATGTACACATTCCCCTTCCCCATCTCCCCCACACCCATGTGTGCATTCCCCTTCCCCATCTCCCCCACACCCATGTGTGCATTCCCCTTCCCCATCTCCCCCACACCCATGTGTGCATTCCCCTTCCCCATCTCCCCCACATCCATGTACACATTCCCCTTCCCCATCTCCCCCACACCCATGTGCACATTCCCCTTCCCTATCCCCCCCACACTTACACCCATGCACAGATTCCCCTTCCCCATCTCCCCCTCACCTATGCACAGATTCACCTTCCCCATCCTCCCCAGACCCACACCCATGTACACATTCCCCTTCCCCATCTCCCCCACACCCATGTGCGCATTCCCCTTCCCCATCTCCCCAGGTGCCACACCAACACCCCACCCCCATGTCAATGCCCTCCTCCCCCTCTTCAATTTACACAAAGTTGGACAATATTCTGGTAAACTTTTTTTTCTTTCTGATTTTGTCTTCAAGTTCTGTTGACTCCAACTGACTAGGAATTGACTTTGTCCGACTTTGTCATGCCCTCATACAATGTCCCAGTCAATGCGTGATTTTTTGCCCAAGTTTCACTGACTGACAGTTGACTTTCATTGACTTGGTCAGAAGTTACTTGACTTCAATTGACTTCAATTGACTAAAATAACGTTTTTTTGACTTTAGGTGACTTTTGGCTGACTTCCTTTTTTACTGAGGATCACCAACAATGTTGCACCGTTCAATGTGCTGACCCAAGTGCCAACTGGATTACCACCCACCACACCACCAGCAATGGCCACTGTACCCCTCACCAGTGCCTTCAAAGGCACACCCCCAATGATCTTCACAGGAAACTGCATGGAAACTGCACAGTTCCTTTGGGAATTTCACCAGTATTGCCACAACAATTGCAACCACAAGAGCATCTTGAGCCCATACTTGCAAGTTGGACTCACATGTAGTTTCATCTGCAGCCCCATCATAAACAACTGGGTGGACCTGATGGAGCACACATTGGACACTGACATGATAAGGATGGCCAACCCAGTCACGGAGACAGATGAGATACTCTGGACAAATTTCAAGACCATGTTCAAAATGGCCTGGACAGACACACTCAGCAAGCAGAATGCATACCAACAACTAACCACACTCATGATGAGCAGAGATGACATTGACAGATACATTGTGACATTTGAGCAGCTTGCCCACATCGCTGAATGGAACCATGACACAACTGGAACTGTCAAATTCTTCTGCTGCAGACTCACCACTGCCCTCCTCTGCACCTGCCTACAACATACTGTGATACCCAAGTCCATGACAGACTGGCAGACCACAGCCTGAGCCAAGGCTCAGCACACATGCACCCTGGCCAGTTGCCTTGCAGCCTGGGGAAGTTGAATGCTCAAAAAGCTGGACATAGGACAATACACACAGTTCCTCCCAACCCCCATACCCACTACACCCATCTTGGATGGTGTCATCCTGATGGATGTCAACACCATGTACATGTCCCATACATGTACCCCACAGGAACTCACACAGATACAGAAGTGCAGAGACAAAGAATGTTGTTTCCAATGGCTTCAACAAGGTCACCTTTCAAAGCATTGTCCCAAAAAACTGAGGATCACCCAAGCCAACGGAGTCAACATGTCCCTGACACTGACACCACAGCCCACCATTATCAACACAGCTACAGTTACTGCCCACCTTCTGGGCCTTGGTGCACAAGACTGGGACAACATCATCCAAACCCTGATGCTGATAGGGTCTGACCTTGGCTCAGATGACAACACCACACACTTCAATGCCATTGGTCTCGACTTCACCCCAACCTCTACCAACCCTATGCCCACACCATCCCCATGGCTCACTTCCCTCACCTTGCTAGCCCTGGTTAACAAGCCTCTGCATCACACATTTGACCCACCACTGGCACCACTACCCCTGTCCATTGTTGAGGACAACAACTGACTAATGATGGGGGTAAAAACCTCACCAACACCCCCAGTTTCAGACTCAGCAAACCCAATCGACAACAACAAAGACAACTTTGACCCCAAAGTCTTTTACAACTGTGAGGACAATGTCATGCCACAGTCAAAACATATCAGTATATTCCCCATCAATACATTTGAGTAACCCCATGACCTGGATAAAGTCATCCTGCAGATATTGACCCTGCCTCAACATACCCATCAATGTGTCAAGATGCAACCTATAGAGGGCCCTTGAGTCACAGAGGACACAAGGGGACTGCAGAGGAGGATATAAGACTAAGGGGATATTTTCCGTCCTCTGCAGGATATATCAACCTGACTAAGCATATCTAAATAAGGTAACTCCACTTGGAGCGTTGTACAGTCACACAACACCACAATATACTATGCTTCAGCTGCAAATAACACAATGACACCATGCTATCACAGCAGCTACCCCATCATCATCCTCACCAACTCCAGTTGTTACATGCAACCAACACACTCACACCATGCCCACATCTGACCAGTTATTGAACCAAACAGAACACAACCCAAGCCCATTGAGGACCAACCTGACATATCCACCACCAATTGTATCTGTGGGTGGCTTGCCACAGTCATCTACAACCCACCACCATGCATCAGCCTGCATCCCATACAACCCCACCAACTGCTCAATGCAATTGTCAAGGAATGCATAGACCCTGACCTGCGTGAATACCAGTACAATTACAATTACAAAGATGCCCACAGAGTGGGCTAAAATCATTTGGGACGAATGGATCAAGAGAGGGGCATATGTCACAATCATGTGACATGCCACATAAGCAATTTCCTGATTCAGACTGTATGCCTCATGCCTGTGAGCTGGCTGCCAGCTCACAGTGCCAGCTGGACTGTTGGTGTGCTGGCACTTAGAAAATAGTATAGAAAAACCACAGTTTGTATGATATAAAAGACCTGTAGTTTACTTTGTATTTCTCCATCTCAGTCTCCCTGAATCCTAGCAACTGTTTCCTCTCTTTTGTTCTGCAAGTTCACCACTCTTTCACTTAGTCAGCAACCTAGACTGGCTCCTGTTTAGGCTCTTGAGCTCAACCACCTGCTAGAGCATAACAGTCAGGATCAAGGGGAATATGTCAAGGCTCTTGAGACAAGAGCATCAACAATAGCATCAGCATTTTTAAGGCAACAACAGTCTGTGGTGGTGAGTCATCCTGGTGTCTTTGGGTTATGACTGACATCAGTTTAGGAGCCTTTCAATTTATCAAAATTTGAGTGCCTCCTCACAGAGTGGATTGTCACTTGTGATCAGCCATTGGATGAAGTAGAGAAGCCCAAGTTTATCTGCATGATCCAGTATGCACACCATTCCCAGACCAAGCTCAAACTGCCAAATCAACAAGGCATACAACAATGTGTGATGAAGCTTGGTGAAGAGACAATGGAGGGTATTTGAGATATGTTTAAGGTGGGATACATACACTCCACTGAAACAGGTCTAACTGTTGATTAAAGGCCATGGGGGGAAAGGTCAGTCTCTCCCTCAATGCATGGACATCAAGCAACAGCATTGCATTCTTGGCAATTGTTGCTCACTATGTCATCAATGATGAAGAATTGGATGAGTCAATCTTACAGTTCCTTTCTTTTCTTTCAACTGACAGACTCAGAGGAACTCCTTGTTGATTTCCAGGAGCTGATCAGTGCTCACTCTGGTGAGAACATGGCAGAAGTGGTTTGGGAAACCTTAGAATTATATGGGCTCAAGGGTAGGGTATGTTATTCTGGCATTGAGTATCCAAATCCAAGTCCCTTACTGACGTGTTATAGGTTATTGTCACAAACCAAGGAACTTTGGTTGTGACTCGCACGTCTAGGACTGGCCCGCAATGGCCCAATCTTATGTAATCAGCTTCCTAATGGGGAAATCTGGTATTGGAGTTCCAATTTTGTACTCCAATGGTCACGTGACCTGACATGTGATTACTCATCAATTACCAAGTGATTACCAAGCCACCAGATGACTAGAAGTTGTACCACTCTTTGGATTAACCTGATTTGACTGTGGAGAAGTCTCACCACTCCTTGTGATTATTCTGATTGGACTGTGGAGCAGTCACACCACTATGGCGCAATCTCATGCAACCAACCGCAGAACAGTCATACCATGTCTATGATTATTCTCATTGGGCAGTATATTTAGACCCTTCTAGAGCCTTCCATTGCACAGCACTGGTGGGAAGTAGTAGGCCTCCCCTAAAGTACGCACAGACCAAGCACCCATGTATATAAGCCTAGCCATAGAATGGATAGTCCCTCAGACTGTCCACTTGTAAATCCCCTTGTTCCTCTTGGATAACCTCCTCCAGTTTGTAGACTGGATAAGTGCTCTTGACACACATTGTGTTGTGGGTAACCTCACTGTTGTCTTCAAGTTTAAAGCCAAGTTTTCCCTTGACACCCTCCATTCTGTCTTCGTCATCCCTTGCATCTCCATCAGAGATAACCAGGTGTACAGTTAAACTACTCTGAGTGGGTAGTTCCTCACAGTTATTGTGATAACAATAGATAATGCAAGTAACAATGACATGTTAATGGCTGCATTAGAAGCTTGTTATCAAACAGAAGGCATTTTCTTTTCAGCTTGAGAGTCTTGAATGTGGTGCATGCCCCACACCATCCACCTTGCCATACTTAAGGTCTGTCATTCACTTTTGTCTCATACTCTAATTAGAGATGTCAACGAGTGACACTCGCGAGTATGAGTACTTGTCGGAAATCTCCGACGAGCTACTCGTACTTGACTCGTACTCACGGCTGCAAGTACTCGTCAAGATTTCCTGACTGACACTCATACACGCAGTGCGAGTACCTGTCTGCAGCACGAGTACTTGTATTCATTCAAACTGCACGAGTACCCGTTTCAAATGAGTACTCATAGATATCATTTGTTTTACAGGCACTACGCTAACAAAGAATAGCTAAAAACTAATGTGCCAGTACATAAAATCCCCACCCCAGCGTAGCTGCCCCACCACCATTGCATCTGAGTCACTTAGTAGACTGCTGTCACCTGTCCTGTTATCGCTGCACTGCTGCCATCGTCTATCGCATCATCGTCGTTTGAGCTTGCCTTCTCGTTGTGTTGATGACCCTGCCAGATGTTGTGCGTGTTGTCACATCACTGCAGTCCAAGTCATCTGCAGTGTTGCATTGTTGTTGTTTGATCTTGCCTTGCCGTTGGCGTCGTGGTTGAACCAACAGTTGAACCACTGCTGTCACCATGCCATCATTGCTGCTGTGGCCCACTGTGTCATAACTGCTGTCATTGTCAAGCTGCTGTCATCGTGTTTGGGACAGACTTGCGTTGGCTGGGCGGTGGCAGGCATGGCGGGTTGGCAGGTTGTTGCAAAGTGTTGAGCGCGGGAAGCCACCAGCAATGCCCCACAGTAATTCCCAGTCATGCGGTCCAGACCAGGTCCTGACTCAGCCTACAAACTCAGTCATGGCAACTACAAATGCAAATATGACGACGACACCAAGGGTGACACACTACAAGTTCGCCGACGCAGTTTTGAGCTGCATGAGCTCCAACTGCCGCACCCTGCCAATGCAACCATGACTACGACACCAGCGTGGCAAGGAGGTAGATGCAACCACCACAATGGGGCAATGCCCATTGACCACGACGACGAGGCAATGATGCCCACCACGGACCACGAAGATGAGGTTGATCACGATGACAGGACGACATCTGTCAACACCACAACAACAAGGCGAAGACGATCAGACAGTCAGACTCGGGCGCAAAATGGCAATGGGCCAACACTGGCAATGACTCAGACCACCTGACAACTCAGACGGCACTGAGGACAACTCGGACGGCGAACGCAGGTGGTGTTTTTTATTCATGTACAATACAAGTAGCTAGTAGTGTTAGTGGCCACATGTAATTTATTGTAGCAACTTGTGCAAAAAAGATGGGCCAACTCGAACACCTATGCTGGCCAATAAACAGGTTGCGAGTACACGAGTACTTGTGCTCAAAAAAATACAAACTCGTACTTGTGCATACTCACAGGCACAAGTACTCATAGGCGCAAGTACTCGTCACGTGACGAGTCAAACTTGCAAGTCACTCGTTTAGCTGTAACTTGTTGACATCACTAACTCTAATACATACTAGCTTCTTGAAGCCATTGGTGTAATCTTGAAGAGGGACAGTGATAAAAGCACCAGTTGTGGAGGTAATTACCAAGATGAGGTCACTCTTCACCATGCCAGTGACAACAGCAATGCATGCCAGGGGGATGATGAAGATGGTGAAGAAAACATTCTCAAAGCCATTTCAAAGGTATGTTTCATGTGGCCATGATGAACAGTACACATGTAGGACATACTCACAGTGACAAAGGAGACTGTGGTGAGATATGTGGGTGGTACTTGAAGCAGCAACAGAGAGATCTAGCAAGTGAAGCAGATGTGGAGTCTGGCACACAACAGATGAGAACTGGTGTTTATACAACAGAGGGAGACATACCTGGCACACAACAGATGAGAACTGGTGTGGTGCCAGAGCGTACATGGTACTCTACTTATACTGCTACAGGGAGTGACGGTAGTAACACAGGTCACAGTAAGTACAAGGCGCATTGTTCTACAAGGAGACAAAAGGAATGTACTGTTCTGGAGAACAAGGCGTATAGAACAATAAGAGTCCAGACTATGATATCATAGTGACATCACAATAAAGATAAGGAAACAAAGGGAAGTACAAAGACAATAGTACAAGGACAGTTTAGAGAAGTCCATGATGTCATGTACATGTGATGTCATAGATAAGAGAATACAATAAGTCCGAGATTGTAATGATCATAATGATCTAATCTACATGTCCTGTATATCTAATCTAAAGCAGTCCGTTATCTGTGTGTCCATACGAGCCGCTAAGTGCGCGCGGGTCATTTATCAACAGGCCATTGACCTGTACCGATGGCTGACTTGGACTTACTCAGACTCACTCCCTTCTGTTACTTCACAAAGTTGTATGAGCAGTTTGCTTAAGTCCTCAGAGGCATCAGAGCTGGCTTAAGGAGGTCTGGATGTCTCTTTCAGAAGAACTGATGGATGCTGGCAGTACTGCGTTCATGCTTATTCTAGATGTCAAGATGAGATGGTTGTCAACCTACCAAATGCTTTGTAAGTGGTGCATAGTAGTCAAAATATAATTGTCTCCATCTCACATAATTCTAGGCCAGGCATTACAACATCATGAAGCCATCAACACCTACATCTAGGGATTGGCAGGGGTCACCCTCAGGTATTTTCAGGGCTACCCATACCTGTACACCTGGAAACCCCTACCCATGATGAAGGGTAAGGGTTTTCTTGGGTACAGATAGGGGTTTGATGGGTCATGTGGGTTCAAAAAAAAAAGTATGGGTACTAACATAAATACAAGTAGTTCTACAGCTACAGCATCCCAGTCATCATTGATGCTGTCACTGTCTTGACTGTCATCACCATCATTGCCACCACCATGATCGTCTTCATGTGGTCATTGTTGTCACTGTGGTTGTCTTTGCATTGCCACCGCTGCCATGGCCATCTTCATATTGTTGCCACCACCTTGATAGCCATTGTGTTGTCACTGTTGCCTTGATTGTCTTCACCATTGTTGCTGCCACTGTGATCATCTTCATGTTTGTTGAGCGCAGAACTAACAAGCGAGGTAAAAAAGCAGAGAGCTAATAGACAAGTTAACTTCAGAGGGGAAGTAAACTCTATTTATATACACACCTAATAGACAAGTTACTATAGACTGTCTGTGAGTAAAGGTAGTGTAAAGGAAAGGTAAAAAGGGACTTACACTTCAGAGGGGAAGTAAACTCTGAAGTGTGAAGGTGTAGACAGCAGTCCTTATATACAGGATGCTTAGCTAAGGATGGTCTGTGCGCACTGGTGACCCAAACACAATACGTGTGGTCTGTGCACCAGAGGGAGAAATGCCATTGGAGGGCAGAGAACAATAGCTGCCTAAAGCAGACAAAACCGGTATCTTAACAATAGAGAACAATAAGAGTCATGTATGACTCTGACAATAAAGATAAACAAAAGCGGTCCATACAAGTCCGAAGTGTCCAAAAGAGTCCATAAGGGACAGATACCTAATATAGTATATGGGCTGACACAATCAGATCCCACGAGACATGTGACTTATGCAGTCGCGTCTCAACATCCCTCCATGATAGAGGCAGTCCATGATATGACAGAGGTGATAAATTTGGAGCGTGAAGAGCTTCGCAGAAGATTGGGATCAAGGTTGAAGTCTTGGTAAGTCCTGATAAAGGACTATCTTCTCCAGAGGAGACAAGACGACGCTCAATCCAAAACGATGGTCATTTAGCGCTTCATTTGTCCTTGCTGTAGGGCAACTTTTTGAAGGGCAGGAATCTGTGACCAAGGTCCAGCTTCTTCAGGGTTTTAAGAAGGGTTTTTCTTAGCTCCAGAGATCAGAGAACATGTTGTGCTTTTACAGGACAACGTGACGTCCCTGTTGATAAACCGAGGATCGATGACCACTGACTGTTTAACAGCACTATGTTTCTAAACCAAGGATCGACGACCATTGACTGGTTATCAACCCTATGTTCTGAATCTCTTGTTACACCATTCCTAGGTCAGCTACCATTTTGTCAAAAGGGTCTCTGGGCAGGGACTTGGTGAGTCCATCTGCAACCATTTCCCCAGTGGGTGTACGTATCAGGTCTATGACCTTATTTTCTACGTATTCCCTGACTACATGGTGCTTTATCAGGATGTGTTTGGACCGCCTTCCAGTGACAGGGTTTAGTGCTAAATCTACAGCGCCCTTGTTGTCACAGTGTAGGGGAATAGGGGAGGTGACCTCATACCCTAGTTCGCCTAGGAAGGTAGTGTACCACTGAGCTTGATTAGAGGCCTCAGAGAGGCTCATGTACTCGGCTTCTGTGGTAGACTGTGCAATGGTCTTCTGCTTTCTGGTACACCATGAAATGGCTCCATTGGCAAGCAGGAAGACGTAGCCAGAGGTGGAGTGTTTTTCTTCCTGGTCTCCCCAGGAAGAGTCACAGTAGCCGTGGAGGCCTTCTCCACCATTCCCTCCAGCATAGCGCAACGCATAGTCCTTAGTACAGTTAAGGTATGCCAGGACATATTTTGCTAGGCGTAAATGCTGGGGTGAGGGATTGGAAGCAAATTGGCTAAGGCGTGCAACAGCGAAGGAAATATCAGGTCTGCTTCCAATCTGCGCATAGAGCAGAGACCCAATTATCTGTTGATACTTCTTTATCTCAGAAGTAGAGGCCTGATCGTCATGTTTGATCAAGTGTGCCTCGGCGCCAGAGGGAAGAGGGGTATATACTGGGTTGGAGTCTAACATTCCAAACTGCTCAACCACGTCGCGGATGTAATCTGATTGGTTGATTTCCATAGTGCAATTTGCATGGTCTCTGGTGATGTTAACACCTAGATAGGACTGGATTTCACCAAGGTCAGTCATCTCATATCGACTTGATAGAGATGCTTTCAGATCATTGATCTTTGGTAGGGAGCTCCCAAGTATAGTAATGTCATCTACATATAAGATCACGAAAAGTGTATCACCCCCCTCTTGAAGATGATATACATATACTCCTGCATCAGAGTACGTCCGCGTAAAGCCTAGGTCACAAAGGACCCCATGGAATTGCATGTTCCATGCGCGGGAAGCTTGTTTGAGGCCATAGAGGGCCTTTTGTAGTCGGCACACGAGGTGCTCAGAGCCAGCTGTGACGAAACCGACGGGTTGCTCCATATAAATTTCTTCCTCCAGTTCCCCATGAAGAAACGCCGATTTGACGTCCATCTGGTGAATGTGCCAGTCTTCAAGCGTAGCCAACGCAAGAAGTAGTCTCAAGGACTCAAAGCAGGCAACTGGGGAGAATGTTTCGTCAAAGTCCACCCCCTCTAGTTGGGTGAACCCTTTTGCCACTAGCCTAGCACGAAAGCGACCATCCGCTTTCTTTTTAAACACCCATTTGCACTTGACCACCTTCCTTCCTTCAGGAAGGGGTTCAAGTCTCCAGACATCAAGCTTGGTGAGAGCATCCAGTTCATACTGGCATGCTTCAAGCCAATCACCTGCTTGTTCAGACTCCATGGCCTGCTTGTACGTCTGTGGGTCCCTGTAGCCAGGTACCTCAGCAGCATTTAGCAAGTCCATCATTCCCAGCCTGCTGCTACCCTGCACGAATTCGTCGTTGTCCTCTGTGTAATAGCGAGGATTCGTGAATCGTACCCTTGTGCTCCGCCTTGGACGTGTAGGCGAGACTACCTGAGTGTTCCTGGGAGATCTAGGGGTTTCCCTAGGTGGAGACACTTCCCTGTTGAAATTAGGGGCAGGTATAGGTGCAGCAACAGCTGGCCTAATGGAGCGGGTACTACGACGATGTGTGGGTGCAGGATTTGTGGGGGGGGGTGCTTGGGAGGGAGGAGTGTGATATATTGTCTGGTCTGCCGCAGCAGGTGTGGAATTGGGTGGGGTGCTAGGCTGTTGTAATGCTACAGGTGCCGGAGGTGGTATGACAAAGACTGGTGTAGTCTGAGGCACTGTAGGGGCAACAGCTGGTGTAGGCGGGCTAGGCACTACAAAGATAACTTCACCGCTGGGAGCACTCAGGGGTTCACCAGACGCGGGAGAGGTAGAAGGTTGTAAGTGTTGAGCCACAACACTGCGGGATGGGAAGGTGTCTTCATCAAATGTAACATCTCGTGAAGAGATGAAGCACCGGCTATGTCTATCCCAGAGTTTATAACCCTTTGAAAGGGGTTCATAGCCCACAAACACGGCTTCCTTTGATTTAGGGTCTAGTTTGCGCCGGTTGTGTTCGGGTACATGATAGTAGGCTTTGCAGCCAAATACTCTAAAGTAGGAGACATCTGGGACTGTACCATCCCAGAGCTCTAGCGGAGTTTTCCACTGATTGGAATGAGTGGGAGTGCGGTTATAGATTTGCACAGCAGTTTGAACTGCTTGCTCCCAAAAGCCAAGGCTAAGGCCTGCATGGTGGAGCATGCTAGTGCCTTTTTCCATAACCGTACGGTTAAAACGCTCAGCTCTCCCATTCTGTTGTGGAGAATAAGGCATAGTGAGCATATGCTCGATTCCTGCTTCCAGAAGGATGTGCTTTAAGTCATTGTTGACGTATTCACCACCACGGTCCGAGTGTAAGGATTTAATGGGCTTGTTTAGTTGTTTTTCAGCCCACGCCTTGTAGTGTAGGAAGGCGTCCTTAAACTGGTCCTTTGATTTCATAAAGATGACAACTGCAGCTTTGGAGAAGTCATCTATGAACGTGGCGAAATATTTGTTGCCTTGGATAGAATTGCTCTGTAGTGGGCCAACAAGGTCACTGTGAATGACTTCAAGCGGTTCTGAAGCACGTTTCTTGGAAGGTGGGAAGGGTAGACGGGTAGATTTGCCTAGTTCACAACCAAGGCAAAGTCCATCTTCCACAGGGGAATCATTAATAAGGAGTCCTTTGACTGACTCCTGAGCATATCTCTTTAGCGCGTCTTTGGACATATGTCCTATGCGCCTATGCCAGACATCAAGGCTCGCAGATGCAGGTGCACGGACAGCATTCATAGCATGTCCGTCGAGCCAATATAGCCCGAGAGCCTTGTGTCCTTCCGCAATGGTCTCTCCTTTGTGTCTGATTGTAAAGGAGGTGGCATCAAAACTAACTATGGCGCCCTTTGAAGTGAGGCAGGGCATGGATAAAATATGCGAGTGTGTATTTGGGAGGTGAAGCACATCCGATATTTTGAGGTTAATGCCTCTGTTGGTGCGGATTGTGATGGAACCCGTTCCAACACTTCGTAGAAGAGTGTTGTCACCAAGGAGGACATCAATACCTTTGTGAGGTGTATAGGTGTCGTAGTCCTCAAGATACGGGGTGAAATGTGCTGACGCTCCACTGTCCATCATCCATTTTGATGCTGGCTGAGTGTGATGGACACTCATCATGTAAAGGGAGACCTGAGGTACTTCATGTACCTCCTCTATTTTGCCAGAGCCATTAACTATTGTAAATAGGCGGCTCTTTGGTACAGGTATGCTATTGGCAGCAGCAAACCTGTTTGCCGGAATTGAGTCCGGTGCCTCAGTAATGGTATTTTGAGCAGCTTTCCCTCGCTGCCCAGCCCTTCCTTTTTTAGCGTTCTCCTGATCCCGCTTGAGTTTGTAACACTCTGGCTTTTTATGGCCAGGTTTTTTGCAGTAGTGGCAGATTACGTCCGAGGATGCAGAGCTGCCTGATGCCTGGGGAGGCGAGTGCTGGGGCCTGACTGGGGCAATCTTTGTGAAAGATGCCGGAGGGCCAGCGATGCGGGATTCCTCATTGATGAACCTATTAATGAGGTCCTGAGGAAGGAGATTGGCAGGGGGGCCAGATGCGAGGATGGTGCCTGCTATGGTACTGTAGGAAGGGGGAAGCGCGTCTAAAAGTATGAAAGACATTTGCATGTCTGAGACGGGCATCCCCTGCTCTACTAGGGTGTTCCTTAAGTCCAACATTTTTTGGAGTTGAGGTAGGAAGGGGGTGCCTTCCTGAAGCTTGGTATTTGCCAAGCCCACCCATAGATTGAAGGTGGCCATAGAGCCAACCTGACCATAGAGGTGTTCCAGCTGCTGGAACTTGTCATGGACAGTTGGGAAGACTGCCATAGACTGAATACTGGAGAGAACCTCCGACGTGACTGAGAGGAATAGGAGGCCTGTGATGACCTCCTCCTGCTTTGCCCATAGGGCCAGAATTGCCAGACCTTCATCTGTGGGGCCTGTTGGTCCTGCCACACCTGCTGGTAGGACAGGGTGCTGGGGAACAGCCGCAGGAGCTGAATGAGTAAGATGCCTACTGCACCCGTTCATTAGCATCAGGGACGTGAAGGTGGTGATCCAAGTCTGCCAATTGGTTCCATCCAATTTGGAAAGGACAACGGAGGGAGGGGAGGTAAGATGGAAAGACATTTTTGAGATGTTTGTAAATCTGGTTCCGAGGAGCAGTCAGAACCAGTCCAGATCTTGGTAGGAAAGATAGAGGTCCAGCCATAGGAGCGCTATTACTCCATAACACGTAGAGTGTCATGCCTCAAGTTGTGCGACTTGGGTGTATACTATAGTAGTGGAATCATTGTAATGATGGCTGCCTTACTACTTAGTCTCCATGGCCCAAATGTTACTAGGGGCGGATAGTCATGCACGACGCTGTAGGTTTCAAGCAAGAAGGATCATGGGGCTTTGTCCGGCGAAGGACGCCCGAGTCGATCTCTAGCCTAGTAGCATGAAGGCTGGGGCTACCCAAGAACTATAGTAGAAGGGTAGTACCCTAGAGAGGAGCCAACAGCGAATTCCAGAAGCAATGATAGGGATCAACTCCCATAACAATTGTTACTGTCGTCTGTGGAGTCTCTAGAACAGACCATTAAGGGTCTTGGTACTAAGTAGCTAGAATAGTGATACATGCCATGCAGCGAATCCTGTACAAGGGGAGCGAATACTTCTCCTGGCAGAGGTCTACTCATAGCTACTATGTATATGTCATTATAGTAGCGTCTCCTAGTTGTATCAGAGGGAAGGACTTCTGGGTTTGACTATTAACCAGGCCTTCACACCCCTTAAAGTGACCCAGGTATTAACCGAGTATCACCCAACCATTAGAGAGGCTTATAGCCGCAGGGGTCTTCCCCCTTTGGCCTATGAAAGCACTTCCGGACGAAGACCGGGTAATGAAAAATATAGTAGGAGTAGTGCGCACAGAGGAATTTAAGGTCACATAGGACCTTTCATGAGAACCTCCTTAGGAGGCTAGCCAAAATGGCACATGACAAAGTCATGGTGGATGAGAAAGGATGTGTCAAGTGTAAATGAAAGAGGATGCTCACTGAAGGTGATGAAGATGACAAAGATGTGGTCGGCTGAGAGAGCAAGGTGACACAAGTAGATCTGTGATAAAAGATGGCAAGTTAGTTATTAGGCGTCAGGGCCCATAACCTGTTGAGCGCAGAACTAACAAGCGAGGTAAAAAAGCAAAGAGCTAATAGACAAGTTAACTTCAGAGGGGAAGTAAACTCTATTTATATACACACCTAATAGACAAGTTACTATAGACTGTCTGTGAGTAAAGGTAGTGTAAAGGAAAGGTAAAAAGGGACTTACACTTCAGAGGGGAAGTAAACTCTGAAGTGTGAAGGCGTAGACAGCAGTCCTTATATACAGGATGCTTAGCTAAGGATGGTCTGTGCGCACTGGTGACCCAAACACAATACGTGTGGTCTGTGCACCAGAGGGAGAAATGCCATTGGAGGGCAGAGAACAATAGCTGCCTAAAGCAGACAAAACCGGTATCTTAACAATAGAGAACAATAAGAGTCATGTATGACTCTGACAATAAAGATAAACAAAAGCGGTCCGTACAAGTCCGAAGTGTCCAAAAGAGTCCATAAGGGACAGATACCTAATATAGTATATGGGCTGACACAATCAGATCCCACGAGACATGTGACTTATGCAGTCGCGTCTCAACAATGTTGTCATCATTGCCACTGTGGTCAGTCATCTTTGCATCACCATGGTTGTTTTCACTTTGCTGCCACTGCTATGGCCATCTTCATATTGTTGCCACCATCTTGATTGTCTTCACATTGTCACCATCACCTTGATTGTCTTTGCCATTGTTGCTGCCACCATGATCATCTTCACATCATCATCATCACTGTGGTTGTCTTCGCATTGCCACTGCCACCATGGTTCACTATGAAAGCTAATTTGGATGAATATCATCCTAAAATTAAGAATTAAATTAAGTCTTTTGTAGGATGACCATAGGATGAATATTAGATGGTTTTCAGTATCACATAGGATGACGAAATAGGCTTAAATAGATCCAAGATATGGCCAAAAACAGCAACACAAAAATGAGACACTGTAAGCCGATCTTAGGATGAAAATCAGTAACAACTTTTGGATGATAATCAGTAGGTGCTATTGGATGTAAATCAGTATTAATTTTGACTGAAAAGCAGCCTTAATCATTGGATGATAATCGTCGTCACCCTACCTTCCTTTGGATGACTTTCAGCTACATTTAGATTAATCAAGTGAAAGAAAATATATTCATTGATAAACAAAAAACGATTACAAGTCAACTAACTATGAAAACCTAGACCTGTGCTCACACAATGTAAGGTGGTGGCGAATGTGGCACGAACCTCCCATCACCATGGCCAAGCCGCTGCTGCCGCCACTGCCTACCAGTGCATGCCTACACAGCCATTGTCTTATGCACCCTCATGGACCACCACTACTGCTGAGTTCCTGCTGCATGGTGCTGCCAGCTCTGCCAGACCAGCCAGTGATTATGCCACGAAGAATGCACCGCCGTGAAGTGGCGTCATCACCATCATTGCTGGCCTCACCAGCGTCACCGTCGTCATCGGTGTCGTAGCGGTGGTGGTTGTGCGCCGTTTGGGGGTAGCATTGTGGCAGCTCTTGTGCACTGTAAGGGGTGGTGGTGGCGGCGGACTTGTGCATGGCGATGGGTTGGAGGCAGCGGCCACGGGCTTGTGTGCTGCAAGGTGGAGGCAGAGGCAGTGACGGGGACTTAGGTCATAACACAAAAAAAAAAAGAAAGTATCTTAATATAATTGGCCAAAGCCCAGCAGCGGCAGGGGGTGTGGGGGCCAAGGGACAGGGCATGGTGGTGTGGTGGATTGCGTGCCCGCGACGGTGTTGTCCCTGGAATAGAGGGGGTGGCACACATGCAAAGGCGATACCTGGAAGAGGACCATTAGAAGAATAGTTAGAAAGAAGAAAAGAAAAAAAAAAAACGCACCAGTTCAGTTGTTCAGTATGTTGAAGCTTGAGTTGAAGTAGAAGGGTGCCCGGTGTCGACGTGTTGACGTGTCAGGCTCGCTTTCCTACACCGCAGATTCAGCCTCCGCCAGACTTTTTTTTTTCTAAGTCAAGTGTGCATCTGCTGCCATGACCAGTCCACGACCATGACCACCACCAGTCCCACCGATGCCCACCACTGACGCCACTCCCACACGTGGACTCCGACTTCTCACCCTCTTCTTTGCCCCACCACCATCACAGGGAACTCATACAGATGCATGCGGCGCGGTGCAAGCCGCACGACAACGACCGATGGTGTGAAGATAGTGTGACAACAGTGCGATGATGGCACGACAACAGCACGACAATGGCACAATGACAGCGTGACTACAACACGACCATGGTGCAGTAACGGTGCGAGTTGATGAACAGCGCACATGAAGGGATGATACTCACAGTGACAAGAGGACTGTGGTGAGTACAACAGAAGTAACACAGAGTCACACAATACAAGGAGCATTTGTTCTACAGAGGGACACAAAGGAGTGTGCAGAAGGAGAACAAAAGTGCAAAGAACAATAGAAAGGCTAGACTATGATATCATAGTGATATCACAATAAAGATAGAACAAAAGGAATGAGTACAAGGACAAAATACAATAGGAGTCCAGAGGAGTCCATGATGTCATTGTACAGTGATGTCATAGATAAGAAAGTCCGAGATTGTACAGATCATAATCTAATCTACAGAAGTCCAATATATCTTATCTAAAGCAGTCCGTTATCTGCGTGTCCATATGAGCTGCTAAGTGCGCGCGGGTCACTTATCAACATGAGTCGGCCATGCGAAGACTATGCCAACAGCCGTGCAATGACGGTGCGACCACGACCACTATCACGACGACTACCATGACCACAATGAAGCGGTGGCAGAGGGGACGGCGGCGGGGACGACGGGATTGGCGACGGGGCGGGAATGGCAACAGCAGTGACAGGGACGGCAGAGGCAGCAGTCCTCGTCAATTTTTTTTTTGTCCAAGTCGTTCTTTACCCAGTGTCAATCATAGGATGATATTCATCCGCTATCTTTAGTCATCCAATCATAGATGTGTTTTTGAATGAAATTTTACACAGTTTTATGATTCATGATTTTCAGCAGGTAATAGAATTATTTTATTTGGATGATTATCAGCACCACAAATTAGGATGAATCGAAATCAGCCTCTAACTCGTCTACCCTAGGCTGAATTCTGAAAATCAGTACCAATTTGGATGATTTTCATCCAAATGGACATTCACAGTGGTTGTCTTCATATTACCACCACCATCTTGATTATCTTCATGTTGCCACTGCTGTCTTGATCATCTTCATGTGGTCATCATTGCCATGATTGTCTTTGCATTGTCATTGTTGACTTGTTGCCACCATGGTTGTCTTCATGTTGCCATGATCTTCATCATCTTCACATGGTTGCCACCACTGTGATTGTCCTTGTTGACAACAAATGTCAGTATGTAAGTGTCAATGAACCAATACTCACCTTTTTGGTTTTGAGGGATGGCACTGCTGGTGGTGTCTTGTGAATGTCTGGGGCAAGGGCCCACTAGTTTGATAAGAGTGAATAGAAGTTAGTGGAGAGTGCAAGGAGCAAGAGGGCTGGACTTACTAGTTTTGAACCAGTAGCAATCCATGTGGTGATCCAATCTGATGAGGGTGTGGCTTGACCCAGCATTTGTAGGTGGGAAGGGTTGAAAGTAGATTGTGCAGTTGGTCAAGGGCATGAACTCATGCAGCTCCTTGGGGGTGAAGGCAGCTGCAGGGGCCCACACTGGCCAATGATGGAGACATGTGGACATTGTGCCTTGTGAGGGTGGGAGGGATGAGCAACAGCATGCAAAACAGCATGTGCCAGGCTGCATGAC
Organism: Lactarius deliciosus; assembly: GCA_021525775.1. Lineage (NCBI taxonomy): Eukaryota > Fungi > Basidiomycota > Agaricomycetes > Russulales > Russulaceae > Lactarius > Lactarius deliciosus. The sequence goes on from JAKELK010000112.1 coordinate 48,226, forward strand.
CTCAAGCCCAGTGGGAAGTCTGTTGATTCATGTGGGTTATTTTTCAAATGATATGGATTTAAATTGGGCATCTATTAAATGTTCCATATAGTTGAGGATTTTAGATAAATATCAGATATATCTTCTACACTCTCAGATTGTTATCAATAACATTCATGGATATTCAAGGAAAATTGAAATAAATCCACAAGGGGTTGGTCACTTGATATCCCACCTGAATTGACAGAAATCCTCTGAAATCACCACTTTTCAATTGCAGATGATTATTGTATGATTAGATATAGACCTTGTCAGATGGTATCAATTTTCAAGCCCACAAATGTGGCCAATTTAATACATTAATAATCAATTTTTAATACAAACACCTATTTGATAATTGTAGAAAAGGGACACTGACTCAGTCCAAAAACAACCACAGAGTTTGTGAGGCTGGGTTGTCCAGACTGTGCCTAAGCATGTGGCATCCATGGGGAAATGCAGATGAGATGAGTGGGCTGAGCAAGTTGGTGACAAAAAAAGGCAGGTGGGCAGAGAATAGGAAAAAAGAGCTGGGTTGAGTGTATAGATGTGAGCAGTGTGGATTTGTGAGGTGCTCAAGACAGACAGCATAGGGGGAGGGGGTGGAGAGGAGGGGATTGGTTCGCATGCCCTGTGTACATTCAGTCAGTTGACCAATGGTGCCTTGCCAGGCTTCTTGGCAGCCATCTTCACATTCCTCTGAAGAGAGGGTTGTAAATATGTGCCACTACAGAGATAATAAGTACTCACCATGGCAGCTTGGGCAGAACGCATCTCCTTTTTGAATGGCTGGGGCGAGTCATTGAGGTGATAGGCCTGTGTCAACACATGCTTGTCTGAAAGAAAAAGAACGCACCTCTTTGTCTGCATCAGATAAGCCACCCTCCCATTGGACTGGGACCTCTGGCATTGTCGCCTCTGCCACCATCACTTGGCAGGCATCAAGAGGCTGCTCTCAGTGTCAAGATGCGACCTATAGAGGGCCCTTGAGTCACAGAGGACACAAGGGGACTGCAGAGGAGGATATAAGACTATATTGATTAAAGTAAAACTATGTACTCACCTGCAGAGGAGGATATAAGACTAAGGGGATATTTTCCGTCCTCTACAGGATATATCAACCTGACTAAGCATATCTAAATAAGGTACCTCTGCTTGAAGCATTGTACAGTCACACAACAGCACAATATACTACACTTCAGCTGCAAATAACATACTCACATCCATTGGCTTCAATCACGTCCAATCTGACCATGGGCTCTACATCTACCTCAGGGATGATGTTAGAATCCTGATGCCTGTGTTTGTCGATGATATCACGCTTGCCTGCCAGGATGGAGCCAAGATTGATTCAATTGTCCAAGAACTGTCTAGCCACTTCAAACTGTGAGATCTTGGCCCTACCACCCAATTACTTGGCCTGGAAATCATCAGAGATCATCCCAATTGTACACTCTCCATCTCCCAGAGCCAATACATCTCCAATCTGTTGGATAAGCAATCTGTCATGGTTGATATGATTGTGAAACCAACACCCTGTACTCAGGGCCATATAGCTCAGTGGTTTAGAGCACCCAGTATATATCCGGGAGGTCCTGGGTTCAAACCCCAGTCTGGTCATTTTCTTGTGTGGACCCACATTTTCCCCTTTGGGACATGTTCCCCTTTGGGCTATTTCCCCATTGGGCTGTTCCCCATTGGGCCATTGAGGTCCCACGAATTCAACACAATCTCCTCCAGGAGCATGCATGGCCTGAGTGATTCCAAGCCTGTCTTGACTCCTCTCAACCCTGGCATGCATCTCTCCACCTCCATGTGTCCCCAGACCAACACAGAAGCCTCAGAAATGTGCCAGGACCCCTACATCTCTGTTGTAGACTGCCTGATGTATCTGGCAGTCACCACAAGGTCTGACCATATTGGCAACCCAGACAATGGGAAGTCCACTGGTGGATATGTGGTCAAGATTGGGTCTGGAGTGGTGTCATGGAGTTCCAAGTTGCAGCCTTTGGTTGCCTTGTCCACAACTGAAGCAGAGCACATCTCTGCTGTTGAGGCGGGCAAGGAGATCCTGTGGATGTGCCAGTTCATGGGGGAGCTTGGCTACAGCATCTCTGGCCCCTCACTGCTTAGAATGGACAATCAATCGGCCATTGCAGTGAGCAAGAACCCAGAGCACCACAGCAAGATGAAGCATCTCTCCCTTCGGCTGTTTTGGCTGAGGGATGCTGTTCAGGACAGTCTAATCACTCCTAGCTTTGTTACAACGCAGGAGATGGCTGCTGACATCTTCACAAAGGCTCTTGACTGGTTTAAGGTGCAGAAGTGTGCCACAATGCTTGGTTTGTTTAGTTAATGGTTTGGAGCCCTGCACAGTCTGTCAAAATGCGACCTATAGATGGCCCCTGAGTCACAGAGGACACAAGGGGACTGCAGAGGAGGATATAAGACTAAGGGGATATTTTCCGTCCTCTGCAGGATATACCAACCTGACTAAGCATATCTAAATAAGGTAACTCCACTTGGAGTGTTGTACAGTCACACAACAGCACAATATACTACGCTTCACCTGCAAATAACACAGTCATGGGGGAGTGTTATTTGCAGCTGAAGCGTAGTATATTGTGCTGTTGTGTGACTATACCACACTCCATGTGGAGTTACCTTATATAGATATGCTTAGTCAGGTTGATATATCCTGCAGAGGATGGAAAATATCCCTTTAGTCTTATATCCTCGAGTACTTAGTTTTACTTTAATCAATATAGTCTTATATCCTCCTTGGCACACTTGAGGAGGCCTCAGCCATGGCAACAACAGAAACACTCACTGACTCAGACAACCCATCTCAACCAACTGGAATGACACCACCTGGTGGGAGTCACCCTGCTGCTGGGGTGATTCTGCCTCAGTGCTGAATCAAACTCTTAGTCCATCCTCAGGCCAATATGACAGTCACGCAGGGGAATCAAGATGCCATTGCACCTCCAGTACCATCCAAACTGGCACAGACACCACCAAATGGCAGGTTCGTCTGACAGCCAACCACCATCCCACCCAACCCCATCCCAGCCCCCACAGATGTGCCTATTCCCAACCTCCATCTCAAACGAGTGATGGCCAATGTGGAGAAAAAGCAAAAGGCTGTGGGCAGGACCACAGCCGCAACATCAAAGAAACAAAAGACCACAACCACTTTAGCCAAACCCACCAGGCCAATCACCATCAAGTATGTATCACTTGACTTGCATCTCATATACTAACCCTTTCTTTTAAGAAATATCTGCATGCACCAGTGGAACGAACAGCAACCAGGTGGTCAAGGTCTCGTATGCTGCATTTGAAGGTCCAGTCTTTGCTTGGATATATATATATAGGAAGGCAATCTATCCTGTTGTTCCTGATGAAGTGTATGGTGTCCCTCTCAATGGAGACAATGAAGCAGCGATGGAGAGTGAGATATAGGACAGATAATAAATTACTGCAGAGTGTAGGGACATATAGGACATTAGAGAGCTCTATGGGCGCCATTTCCTCGCTATTCACCACAGGATTGAACCGGACCAACTGCAGTGTTATTTGTAGCTAAAGCGTCCTAGTTCCCACTGTTCTGTGACTGTACAATGCTTCAAGTGGAGTTACCTTATTTAGATATGCTTAGTCAGGTTGGTATATCCTGCAGAGGACAGAAAATATCCCTTTAGTCTTATACCCTCCTCTGCAGGTGAGTAATTAGTTTTACCTTGATCAATATAGTCTTATACCCAGGTTATGGGCCCTGCCCTGCGCCTTAATTGATCCTTGCCACTATCCTTGCTGCTGTCATCGCCTTGGCTTGCTCTTAGCACCTTCACACTCATTCCAACCATTCCAATCACTCCCATCCAATTCCCACTCTACCATTCATCATAATCACTCCATTCCTTGCCACTCTATCGCATCCACCGTCTTTACCATGTCCACATCAAGAGAATCCTCCATCTCGTCCATTTCCGCTCTCACCAGCGAAAACTATTGTCTCTGGGCTGATGATATGAAGTTCTGGCTACAGCTCAATGGCCTCTGGTGACTCATTCCTGGCTCAGAGAAGAAGCCAGTGGGAAAACCCGAAGTCTTGGACTCTAAGGGCACTGTCCTCACTGCTGCTACGCCTCCAGATGAGGAGAAGCTGGAGAGATGGGAGGTCAAGGCTGAGAAGGCTGCTGGAGCTCACAAGACTGCCATGTCTCATGATGTCAAAATGCGACCTATAGATGGCCCTTGAGTCACAGAGGACACAAGGGGACTGCAGAGGAGGATATAAGACTATATTGATGAATGTAAAACTAAGTACTCACCTGCAGAGGAGGATATAAGACTAAGGGGATATTTTCCGTCCTCTGCAGGATATACCAACCTGACTAAGCATATCTAAATAAGGTAACTCCACTTGGAGCGTTGTACAGTCACACAACAGCACATTATAGTACGCTTCAGCTGCAAATAACACTCCCCCATGACTGTGCAGGGCTCCAAACCATTAACTAAACAAACCAAGCATTGTGGCACACTTCTGCACCTTGAACCGGTCAAGAGCCTTTGTGAAGATGTCAGCAGCCATCTCCTGCGTTGTAACAAAGCTAGGAGTGATTAGACCGTCCTGAACAGCATCCCTCAGCCAAAACAGCCGAAGGGAGAGATGCTTCATCTTGCTGTGGTGCTCTGGGTTCTTGCTCACTGCAATGGCCGATTGATTGTCCATTCTAAGCAGTGAGGGGCCAGAGATGCTGTAGCCAAGCTCCCCCATGAACTGACGCATCCAGAGGATCTCCTTACCCGCCTCAACAGCAGAGATGTGCTCTGCTTCAGTTGTGGACAAGGCAACCAAAGGCTGCAACTTCGAGCTCCATGAGACCGCTCCAGATCCAATCTTGACCACATATCCACCAGTGGACTTGCCATTGTCCGGGTTACCACCATGATCAGCATCAGAGTAGGTGATGAAGGGCTCAGGCGAAGTGGAGGGCTTGTAGACAAGCTTGTAGTCAATTGTGCCCTTCAAATAGCGAAGCACATGCTTGGCAGCTTGCCAATGAGCCAGGCCAGGATTGGAATTGAATCTGGCAAGAACTCCGGCAGAATAGGCGATGTCAGGCCTTGTGGTGACTGCCAGATACATCAGGCAGCCTACAACAGAGATGTAGGGGTACTGGCGCATTTCTGAGGCTTCTGCATCTGTCTGAGGACACATGGAGGTGGAGAGACGCGTGCCAGGGTTGAGAGGAGTCGAGACAGGCTTGGAATCACTCAGACCATGCTCCTGGACGAGATTGGAGATATATTGGCTCTGGGAGATGGAGAGTGTGCGATTAGGACGATCTCTGATGATTTCCAGGCCGAGTAACTGGGTGGTAGGGCCAAGATCTCGCAGTTTGAAGTGGCTGGACAGTTCTTGGACGATTGAATCAATCTTGGCTCCATCCTGGCAGGCAAGCGTGATATCATTGACAAACACAGGCATTAAGATCCTAACATCGTCCCTGAGGTAGATGTAGAGCCCATGGTCGGATTGGACGCGATTGAAGCCAATGGATGTGAGCACAGAGTGAAGGGTCTTGTTCCAGACCCTGCCTGCTTGCTTCAAGCCATACAACGACTTTCTCAGCCTGCAGACATGATCTGGACCACCTACTTCGAATCCCTCAGGCTGCAGCATGTAGATCTCTTCCTCCAGAGTGCCATTGAGATATGCATGAGAGATGTCAATGGAGCGAAGTTCAAGGTCTTCCAGAGCGGCCAAGGCGAGTACAATGCGAATGGTGGAATAGCGAACAGTGGGAGCAAAGGTCTCCTTGAAATCGAAGCCAGGACGCTGAGAATAGCCCTTGGCCACCAATCTCGCCTTGTACCGGTCCAGGGAGCCGTCAGCATTGTGCTTGACCTTTAAGAACCATCTAGAGCCAATTGCACGCTTCCCAGGCGGCAGCTTGACAACCTCCCAAGTACCATTGAGCTTGTGGGCCTCCATCTCTTCCTCACATGCCTTGTGCCACAGATCCGCATCAGAGCATTGCTGCGACTGCCTGTAAGATGTGGGCTCAGCTGTAGATGCTGCACCAGCTTGGATGATGTCAAGGGGATCATCAGAGTCATCATCTTCGTCTGAAGAGACTACTGCTGGTGTTGGCTCCCTTGGCTGCTTGTAGCGATCTGGAACAGCCCATTGCTCAGGCAGCCATTCATCTCTGGGACGTCTGAGGCGCTGAGGACGAGGAGGGGCAAAAGGGTGATGAGGATGGCGAGCTGGAGGGGTTGAAGGCGATGAAGATGAAGGAGGAAGCGAGTGATAGATGGATGGAGGTGTCTGTGAATGAGCAGGCACTGGAGCGACGCTTGGAGGCGAAATGGGAGGAGCAGATGGTAGATCATAAGCAGTAGACCCATCTCCCCCATGATCTGGCATCTGTGAATCAGATGGAGCGTCCAGGACGTCGTCTGAGATGTCTAGGAGTGAAATGGAGGTAGGTGGCGTCTCAAGAAGCGAATTGGGACGAGGGGGAGGTAGGTGGGGTACAGAATTAGCCTGGAGCATGAAGAAGCGTTCATCAAAGTCAGCCCTCTCTGAAATGAACACCTTCTTGGTCACAGGGTTGTAGAACTTCCATCCCTTGTAGCCCTGAGGGTATCCAATGAATACACACTTCTCCATGTGCGATCCAAGGCTCCCAAGTGGACGCTTGTCCCTCTGGATGAGCACATAAGCAGTGCAGCCCCAGACACGAAGCCTAGACAGATCTGGCTTGCTCCCATTGAATGCCTGATGGGGTGTACTGCCTGGGAGCGCTGATGTGACGAGTCTGTTGGTGGTATGAATGAATGTGGCCAGGGCTTCGCCCCAGAAGACTGTGGGCATCCCAGACTCATGCAGCATCGAGATGATACCTTCCTCTATCGTTCTGTTCGCCCTCTCGGCCACCCCATTCTGCTGAGGGCGATTCCTGACAGTGTGCTGCCTCTGGATGCCATGATCAATGCAGAATGCCTCAAACTCGCCAGACATGTACTCCCCACCCTTATCATCTCTCAGAGTGCCTAGTTTCGCTCCAGTGAGATTCTCAGCCCAAGCCTTGAATTGTTTGAAGGCAGCAAAGGTCTCAGACTTTCGCTTCAGGAGGTAAACAGCCTTGAAGCGAGAGAAGTCATCGATGAATGTGACCCAGTAGCGATACCCTTGATGTGTGGGCACCTTCACAGGGCCATGGACGTCGCTGTGGACCAGCTGAAGCGGTTTTAAAGCCCTAGATGTCGAAGATGGAAAGGGATCTGCATGCATCTTGCCAGCCTTACAGGCTTCGCATACTGGGTCAGGGTTAGCTTGTGAGTCTAGCTTGAAACCCGTCACCAGGTTGCCTGAGAGCAGCCTCTTGATGCCTGCCAAGTGATGGTGGCAGAGGCGACGATGCCAGAGGTCCCAGTCCAGTGGGAGGGTGGTGGCAGATGATTGTGAGGCGAACTCCTCCACTGGAACAGTGTCCCCAACAAGGTATGCTGCATTTGAGGCTCCAGTCTTCGCTTGGAAGGCGATCCTGTTGTCCCTGATGAAGTGTATGGTGTCCCTCTCAATGGAGACGATGAAGCGGCGATGGAGAGTGAGATATAGGACAGATAATAGATTACTGCAGAGAGCAGGGACATATAAGACATTAGAGAGCTCTATTGGCACGATTTCCTCGCCATTCACCACAGGATTGAACAGGACCGACCCCACCCCTTCAGAATAGACCACAGACCCGTCAGCAAGCCGAATTTCGACGCGATGCGGCCTCAGATTGCGCATCCAATGACGATTGAATGTCATATGAGCTGAGGCGCCAGTGTCTGCATTCCAGGAAGTGTGAGAGTCGCTCTGAAGTGCAGAAAATGAAGCACTTGCTGATGCAGCTGAGGCGGACTGTGGTGCTTCTGGAGGCGAATGAGACGAGATTGAGGCAAGGGAAGCTGAGGAAGACGAAGGGGGGTTGATCTGACGGATCAAGCGGTCCTTGAGGAAGCACTTGGCCTCAATATGGCCCAAGCGAGAACAGAAGTCGCATTTAGGACGACTGGAAGAACCACCTTGGGGAGCTTGACTGGAAGGAGTGGACTGAGACGCTTGGGGCACCCTGGGACGCGATCTGGAAGGCCCAGATGTTGCTGAGAAAGCAGATGAGGTCCCAGATAGGTTTGAACGCGTCTGATCCATGTTCCTGAGCGATTGCATCACAGATTGCTTGTCAAACTTGTCCAGGACTGAGATGGTGCGTATAACTTCATCAAACGACTGTGGGAGTGCACTAATGATAGCCATGACAGCCAGCTCGTCATAGAGGTTGTCCAGGGTGAAGGAGGAAGGAGAAAGCGACTGGATGACTCTAATCTGCTCATCCACCTTGTTAATGAGTGATTCCAGGGACTCTGAGTCGTCCTTCTGGATGGAAAGGAGTGTGTGATAGGCATTGAAGCGAGGGGCAGTTCGCTGTTGGACAAATGAGGCCTTGAGGGTGTCCCAGATGGCAATGGGGTCGTCCTCACAGTCCCTAATGAGCACCCTGAGCTCATGAGACATGGCAGTCTTGAGAGCTCCAGCAGCCTTCTCAGCCTTGACCTCCCATCTCTCCAGCTTCTCCTCGTCTGGAGGCGTAGCAGCAGTCAGCACAGTGCCCTTAGAGTCCAAGACTTCGGGTTTTCCCACTGGTTTCTTCTCTGAGCCAGAAACCAATCGCCATAGGCCATTGAGCTGTAGCCAGGACTTCATATCATCAGCCCAGAGGCGATAGTTTTCGCTGGTGAGAGTGGAAATGGACGAGATGGAGGAGTCTCTTGATGCAGACATGGTAAACGCGGTGGGTGTGATAGAGTGGAAAGGAATGGAGTGATTTGGACGAATGGAAGAGTGGGAATTGAATGGAGGTGATTGGAATGATTGGAATGAGTGTGAAGGCGCTAAGAGCAAGCCCAGACGATGGAAGCAGCAGCAAGAAGGACAGCAAGGATCAATTAAGGCGCAGGGCAGGGCCCATAACCTGTCAGAATGCGACCTATAGATGGCCCTTGAGTCACAGAGGACACAAGGGGACTGCAGAGGAGGATATAAGACTATATTGATGAATGTAAAACTAAGTACTCACCTGCAGAGGAGGATATAAGACTAAAGGGATATTTTCCGTCCTCTGCAGGATATACCAACCTGACTAAGCATATCTAAATAAGGTAACTCCGCTTGGAGCCTTGTACAGTCACACAACAGCACAGTATAGTACGCTTAAGCCACAAATAACACTCTGATGATTTCCAGGCCAAGTAATTGGGTGGTAGGGCCAAGATCTCGCAGTTTGAAGTGGCTGGACAGTTCTTGGACGATTGAATCAATCTTGGCTCCATCCTTGCAGGCAAGCATGATATCATCAACAAACACAGGCATTAAGATCCTAACATCGTCCCTGAGGTAGATGTAGAGCCCATGGTCGGATTGGACGCGATTGAAGCCAATGGATGTGAGCACAGAGTGAAGGGTCTTGTTCCAGACCCTGCCTGCCTGCTTCAAGCCATACAACGACTTTCTCAGCTTGCAGACATGATCTGGACCGCCTACTTCAAATCCCTCAGGCTGCGGCATGTAGATCTCTTCCTCCAGAGTGCCATTGAGATATGCATGAGAGATGTCAATGGAGCGAAGTTCAAGGTCTTCCAGAGCGGCCAAGGCGAGTACAATGCGAATGGTGGAATAGCGAACAGTGGGAGCAAAGGTCTCCTTGAAATCGAAGCCAGGACGCTGAGAGTAGCCCTTTGCCACCAATCTCGCCTTGTACCGGTCCAGGGAGCCATCAGCATTGTGCTTGACCTTCATGAACCATCTGGAGCCAATAGCACGCTTCCCAGGCGGCAGCTTGACAACCTCCCAAGTACCATTGAGCTTGTGGGCCTCCATCTCTTCCTCACATGCCTTGTGCCACAGATCCGCATCAGAGCATTGCTGCGACTGCCTGTAAGATGTGGGCTCAGCTGTAGATGCTGCACCAGCTTGGATGATGTCAAGGGGATCATCAGAGTCATCATCTTCGTCTGAAGAGACCACTGCTGGTGTTGGCTCCCTTGGCTGCTTGTAGCGATCTGGAACAGCCCATTGCTCAGGCAGCCATTCATCTCTGGGACGTCTGAGGCGCTGAGGACGAGGAGGGGCAAAAGGGTGATGAGGATGGCGAGCTGGAGGGGTTGAAGGCGATGAAGATGAAGGAGGAAGCGAGTGATAGATGGATGGAGGTGTCTGCGAATGAGCAGGCACTGGAGCGACGCTTGGAGGCGAAATGGGAGGAGCAGATGGTAGATCAGAAGCAGTAGACCCATCTCCCCCATGATCTGGCATCTGTGACTCATATGGAGCGTCCAGGACATCGTCTGAGATGTCTAGGAGTGAAATGGAGGTAGGTGGCGTCTCAAGAAGCGAATTGGGACGAGGGGGAGGTAGGTGGGGTACAGAATTAGCCTGGAGCATGAAGAAGCGTTCATCAAAGTCAGCCCTCTCTGAAATGAACACCTTCTTGGTCACAGGATTGTAGAACTTCCATCCCTTGTAGCCCTGAGGGTATCCAATGAATACACACTTCTCCATGTGCGATCCAAGGCTCCCAAGTGGACGCTTGTCCCTCTGGATGAGCACATAAGCAGTACAGCCCCAGACACGAAGCCTAGACAGATCTGGCTTGCTCCCATTGAATGCCTGATAGGGTGTGCAGTCTGGGAGCGCTGAGGTGACGAGTCTGTTGCTAGTGTGAATGAAAGTAGCCAGTGCTTCGCCCCAGAAGACTGTGGGCATCCCAGATTCATGCAGCATCGAGATGATACCTTCCTCCATGGTTCTGTTCGCCCTCTCGGCCACCCCATTCTGCTGAGGGCGATTCCTGACAGTGTGCTGCCTCTGGATGCCATGATCAATGCAGAATGCCTCAAACTCGCCAGACATGTACTCCCCACCCTTATCATCTCTCAGAGTGCCTAGTTTCGCTCCAGTGAGACTCTCAGCCCAAGCCTTGAACTGTTTGAAGGCTGCAAAGGTCTCAGACTTTCGCTTCAGGAGGTAAACAGCCTTGAAGCGAGAGAAGTCATCGATGAATGTGACCCAGTAGCGATACCCTTGATGTGTGGGCACCTTCACAGGGCCATGGACGTCGCTGTGGACCAGCTGAAGCGGTTTTGAGGCTCTGGAGGTCGAAGATGGGAAGGGATCTGCATGCATCTTGCCAGCCTTACAGGCTTCGCATACTGGGTCAGGGTTAGCTTGTGAGTCTAGCTTGAAACCCGTCACCAGGTTGCCTGAGAGCAGCCTCTTGATGCCTGCCAAGTGATGGTGGCAGAGGCGACGATGCCAGAGGTCCCAGTCTAATGGGAGAGTGGTGGCAGATGATTGTGAGGCGAATTCCTCCACTGGAACAGTGTCCCCAACAAGGTATGCTGCATTTGAGGCTCCAGTCTTCGCTTGGAAGGCGATCCTGTTGTCCCTGATGAAATGTATGGTGTCCCTCTCAATGGAGACAATGAAGCGGCGATGGAGAGTGAGATATAGGACAGATAATAGATTACTGCAGAGAGCAGGGACATATAGGACATTAGAGAGCTCTATAGGCGCCATTTCCTCGCCATTCACCACAGGATTGAACCGGACTGACCCCACCCCTTCAGAATAGACCACAGACCCGTCAGCAAGCCGAATTTCGACGCGATGCGGCCTCAGATTGCGCATCCAATGACGATTGAATGTCATATGAGCTGAGGCGCCAGTGTCTGCATTCCAGGAAGTGTGAGAGTCGCTCTGAAGTGCAGAAAATGAAGCACTTGCTGATGCAGCTGAGGCGGACTGTGGTGCTTCTGGAGGCAAATGAGACGAGATGGAGGCAGGGGAAGCTGAGGAAGACGAAGGGGGGTTGATCTGACGGATCAAGCGGTCCTTGAGGAAGCACTTGGCCTCAATATGGCCCAAGCGAGAGCAGAAGTCGCATTTGGGACGAGTAGACGAGCCACTGTGGGGAGACTGACTGGATGGTGTGTGATATGATGGGGGTGCCTTGGGACGCGATCTGGAAGGTGTAGAAGTTGCTGAAAAGGCAGATGATGTCCCAGAGAGGTTGGATCGCGTCTGATCCATGTTCCTGAGTGATTGGATGACTGATTGCTTGTCAAACTTGTCCAGGACCGAGATGGTGCGTATAACTTCGTCAAACGACTGTGGGAGCGCCCTAATGATGGCCATGACTGCCAGCTCGTCATAGAGGTTGTTCAGAGTGAAGGAAGTGGGAGAAAGCGATTGTATGACCCTAATCTGCTCATCTACCTTGTTAATGAGCGATTCCAGAGACTCTGAGTCGTCCTTCTGGATGGAAAGGAGTGTGTGGTAGGCATTGAAGCGAGGGGCAGTTCGCTGTTGGACAAATGAGGCCTTGAGGGTGTCCCAGATGGCAATGGGGTCGTCCTCACAGTCCCTAATGAGCACCCTGAGCTCATGAGACATGGCAGTCTTGAGAGCTCCAGCAGCCTTCTCAGCCTTGACCTCCCATCTCTCCAGCTTCTCCTCGTCTGGAGGCGTAGCAGCAGTCAGCACAGTGCCCTTAGAGTCCAAGACTTCGGGTTTTCCCACTGGTTTCTTCTCTGAGCCAGAAACCAATCGCCATAGGCCATTGAGCTGTAGCCAGGACTTCATATCATCGGCCCAAAGACGATAATTTTCACTGGTGAGAGTGGAAATGGACGAGATGGAGGAATCTCTTGATGTGGACATGGTAAAGACGGTGGATGCGATAGAGTGGCAAGGAATGGTGTGATTATGATGAATGGAAGAGTGGGAATTGGATGGAAGTGATTGGAATGGTTGGAATGAGTGTGAAGGCGCTAAGAGCAAGCCAAGACGACGACAGCAGCAAGGAGAGCAGCAAGGATCAATTAAGGCGCAGGGCAGGGCCCATAACCTGTCAAAATGCGACCTATAGATGGCCCTTGAGTCACAGAGGACACAAGGGGACTGCAGAGGAGGATATAAGACTATATTGATGAATGTAAAACTAAGTACTCACCTGCAGAGGAGGATATAAGACTAAGGGGATATTTTCCGTCCTCTGCAGGATATACCAACCTGACTAAGCATATCTAAATAAGGTAACTCCACTTGGAGCGTTGTACAGTCACACAACAGCACATTATAGTACGCTTCAGCTGCAAATAACACATGAGCTCAGGGTGCTCATTAGGGACAGTGAGGACGACCCCATTGCCATCTGGGACACCCTCAAGGTCTCCTTTGTCCAACAGCGAACTGCCCCTCGCTTCAATGCCTATCACACCCTCCTATCCATCCAGAAAGACGACTCAGAGTCCCTGGAATCACTCATTAACAAGGTAGATGAGCAGATTAGGGTCATCCAGTCGCTTTCACCCTCCTCTTTCACTCTGGACAACCTCTATGATGAGCTGGCAGTCATGGCCATCATTAGGGCGCTCCCACAGTCATTTGACGAAGTTATACGCCTTCTGCTCTCGCTTGGGCCACATTGAGGTCAAGTGCTTCCTCAAGGAGTGACTCATGCGTCAGACCAACCCTCCTTCATCCTACACAGCTTCCCCTGCCTCCAATTCGCCACAGTCACCTCCAGAAGCCCCACAGTCCGCCTCAGCTGCATCAGCAAGTGCTTCATTTTCTGCACTTCAGAGCAACTCTCACACTTCCTGGAATGCAGACACTGGTGCCTCAGCTCATATGACATTCAACTGTCATTGGATGCACAACTTGAGGCCGCATTGCGTCGAAATATGGCTTGCTGACAGGTCTGTGGTCTATTCTGAAGGGGTGGGGTCGGTCCGGTTCAATCCTGCGGTGAATGGCGAGGAAATGGCGCCCATAGAGCTCTCTAATGTCCTATATGTCCCTGCTCTCTGCAGTAATCTATTATCTGTCCTATATCTCACTCTCCATCGCCGCTTCATCGTCTCCATTGAGAGGGACACCATGCACTTCATCAGGGACAACAGGATCGCCTTCCAAGCGAAGACTGGAGCCTCAAATGCTGCATACCTTGTTGGGGACATTGTTCCAGTGGAGGAGTTCGCCTCACTATCATTTGCCACCACCCTCCCATTGGACTGGGACCTCTGGCATCATCGCCTCTGCTACCATCACTTGGCAGGCATCAAGAGGCTGGCTGAGAATCTCACTGGAGCGACACTAGGCACTCTGAGGGACGATAAAGGTGGAGAGTACATGTCTGGCGAGTTTGAGGCATTCTGCATCGATCATGGCATCCAGAGGCAGCACACTGTCAGGAATCGCCCTCAGCAGAATGGGGTGGCCGAGAGGGCGAACAGGACGATAGAGGAAGGTATCATCTCAATGCTGCATGAGTCTGGGATGCCCACAGTCTTCTGGGGTGAAGCCCTGGCCACATTCATTCATACCACCAACAGACTCATCACATCAGCGCTCCCAGACAGTACACCCTATCAGGCATTCAATGGGAGCAAGCCAGATCTGTCTAGGCTTCGTGTCTGGGGCTGTACTGCTTATGTGCTCATTCAGAGGGACAAGCATCCACTTGGGAGCCTTGGATCACACATAGAGAAGTGTGTATTCATTGGATGTTGATAAGTGACCTGCGCGCACTTAGCAGCTCGTATGGACACGCAGATAACGGACTGCTTTAGATTAGATATACAGGACATGTAGATTAGATTATGTTGATCTTTACAATCTTGGACTTCTTGTATTCTCTTATCTATGACATCACATGTACGTGACATCATGTACTTCTCTAGACCATCCTTGTACTATTGTCTATGTACTTCCCTTTGTTTCCTTATCTTTATTGTGGTGTCACTATGATATCATAGTCTGGACTCTTATTGTTCTATACACCTTGTTCTCCAGAACAGTACATTCCTTTTGTCTCCATGTAGAACAATGCACCTTGTATTTACTGTGACCTGTGTTACTGGCATCACCCCCTGTAGCAGTATAAGTAGAGTACCATGTACGCTCTGGCACCACACCAGTTCTCACCTGTTGTGTGCCAGACTCCACATCTGCTTCACTTGCTTGATCTCTCTGTTGCTGCTTCAAGTACCACCCACATATCTCACTACAGTCTCCTTTGTCACTGTGAGTATGTCCTACATGTGTACTGTTCATCATTGGATACCCTCAGGGCTACAAGGGATGGAAGTTCTACAACCCCCTGACCAAGAAGGTGCTCATTTCAGAGAGGGCTGACTTTGATGAACGCTTCTTCATGCTCCAGGCTCACTCTGTACCCACCTACCTCCCCCTTGTCCCAACTCGCTTCTTGAGATGCCACCTACCTCCATTTCACTCCTAGACATCTCAGACGATGTCCTGGACACTCCATCTGATTCATAGATGCCAGATCATGGGGGAGATGGGTCTACTGATTCTGATCTGCCCTCTGTTCACCCCATTTCGCCTCCAAGCGTTGCTCCAGTGCCTGCTCATTCACAGACACCTCCATCTATCTATCACTCACTTCCTCCTTCATCTTCATCACCTTAAACCCCTCCAGCTCGCCACCTTCATCACCCACTTGCTCCTCCTCGTCCTCAGCACCTCAGACGTCCCAGAGATGAGTGGCTGCCAGAGCAATGGGCTGTCCCAGATCGCTACAAGCAGCAAAGCGAGCCAACACCAGCAGTGGTCTCTTCAGACGAAGATGATGACTCTAATGATCCCCTTGACATCATCCAAGCTGGTGCAGCATCTACAGCTGAACCCACAACCTATAGGCAGTCGCAGCAACGCTCTGATGCTGATCTGTGGCACAAGGCATATGAGGAAGAGATGGTGGCTCACAGAGTCAATGGCACTTGGGACATCGTCAAGTTGCCGCCTGGGAAGCGTGCAATTGGCTCTAGGTGGTTCTTGAAGGTCAAGCACAATGCAGACGGCTCCCTGGACCGGTACAAGGTGAGATTGGTGGCCAAGGGCTATTCTCAGCGTCCTGGCTTCGATTTCAAGGAGACATTTGCTCCCACAGTTCGCTACTCCACCCTTTGCATTGTACTCGCCTTGGCCGCTCTGGAAGACCTTGAACTTCGCTCCATTGACATTGCACATGCTTGGCAGCTTGCCAATGAGCCAGGCCAGGATTGGAGTTGAATCTGGCAAGAACTCCGGCAGAATAGGCGATATCAGGCCTTGTGGTGACTGCCAGATACATTAGGCAGCCTACAACGGAGATGTGGGGGTACTTGTGCATTTCGGAGGTTTCTGCATCTGTCTGGGGACACATGGAGGTGGAGAGACACATGCCAGGGTTGAGAGAAGTTGAGACAGGCTTGGAGTCGCTCAGACCATGCTCCTGGACGAGATTGGAGATGTATTGGCTCTGGCAGATGGAGAGTGTGCGATTAGGATGATCTCTGATGATTTCCAGGCCGAGTACCACTGCTGGTGTTGGCTTGCTTGGCTGCTTGTAATAATCTGGGAAAGACCATTGCTCTGGCAACCACTCATCTCTGGGACGTCTGAGGTGCTGAGGACGAGGAGGAGCAAGTGGGTGATGAAGATGGTGAGCTGGAGGGGTTGAAGGTGATGAAGATGAAGGAAGAAGCGAGTGATAGATGGATGGAGGTGTCTGTGAGTGAGCAGGCACTGGAGCGACGCTTGGAGGCGAAATGGGGGGAACAGAGGGCAGATCAGAATCAGTAGACCCATCTCCCCCATGATCTGGCATCTGTGACTCAGACGGAGCATCCAGGATGTCGTCTGAGATGTCTGGGAGTGAAATGGATGTAGGTGTGTTATTTGTGGCTTAAGCGTACTATACTGTGCTGTTGTGTGACTGTACAAGGCTCCAAGCGGAGTTACCTTATTTAGATATGCTTAGTCAGGTTGATATAGCCTCCAGAGGACGGAAAATATCCCCTTAGTCTTATATCCTCCTCTGCAGGTGAGTACTTAGTTTTACATTCATCAATATAGTCTTATATCCTCCTCTGCAGTCCCCTTGTGTCCTCTGTGACTCAAGGGCCATCTATAGGTCGCATTCTGACAAGGTGGTGTCTCAAGAAGTGAATTGGGACAAGGGGGAGGTAGGTGGGGTACAGAGTGAGTGAGCCTGGAGCATGTAGAAGTGCCATGGCTCTTCCACCTACCACCACCATCTCCCGTTTTCTTAACTCTGTTGAATCCTCTCGCGCTTCCTCCCCCATGGAAGACAACGACGACCCCCTCCACTCTGCTTTCATGCTACTTGACTATGACCTCTCTCTGCACACCAGCGATCCTCAGTACATAACTGCGGTCGTCCGTGGCTTCCTCACCAACACCACTCCCAAGTTCCCCCAGGGCATCCCCCATGCGCTGGGCCTATACATCGCCCCTCAGCCTCTTGCAGAGGCATTCACCGCCCAAACGGAGCTCATAATGGCTCTCACTGCTGAAGTTCGTGGCCTTGCCGCTATGGTCCACAAACGCCTGCCTCCCCCAGGGACGACAGCTCCTGCCCCACCCCCTGCCCCGCAACCCCCTGCCCAACCTCACCCCCCCAAGCTTCCCACGGCCAAGCCTCCCACCCCTCCTAAGGCCCAGACTCCTGTCAAACGGCCCTCCAAACCCCCTGCCCAACCCCCCTCCTTTGCTTCTGCTGCGAAAGTCCCCGCGAGGCCTAGCCTCGTCCTCACTCCAGCCCCTGGCTCCTCCCCTTCCTTGGCGGTCCGCAAGACCCCCTCGGAGATCTGCTCTCACCTGAACGGTGTACTATCCGAGCTCTACCCGGGTTCTTCCCTGTCTGCCGCCCGATGGACGAAGAACAACAACCTGGTGATCGTAGCCGGACCAGACACCACTTCCCACCACCTCCAGCTAGCCTCTGCAGCCCTCACCGAGGCTGTGGCTCACTTCATCTCCGCTTCCCCCTCCCAACCCATCCCCATCACGTCTAAAGAGAACGTCCACTGGTCCCGCCTCCTGATCAACAACATCCCTACCGGAGTCTCCTCCTCCCGCGGTGCCTATTCCCCCTCCGAGTGTCAGGACGCACTCGCTCGCGACAACCCGGTCTATCGGTCCCTTCGACTGACTAGACTCCCTTCCTGGGTCAAGCGCCCCGACAGCTATGCTGCCGGCTCCTCCTCCAGCCTCGTGGTCAGCTTTGAAGATCCGACGGGTGACACCCTCCGGACCTTGCTGTCTCACAAGCGCCTGTTCGCCTTCGGGCAAGCAGGTGACCTCCGAATTTGGAAGCAGAAGCCTCGTGCCCATGCTCCCCCTGTCCCCGACAGGCCATCCGCGCCTGCTTAAGGCCCTTTTCCCATCCTGCCTCTCCTAGGCATTTCTCGACCCTGACCTCGTGTTGCCTTTCACTCGTTCCCCGTTCCCTTATCGGTTCATCACGCTGGGGTTTTTGCTCGCATTTTTTCCCACATTCCTTCACGCTTCTATTGGCCCCTTTGGTCCTCTTTCCCACGCGCTGTCTCCGTTTCCCTCGTCCTTCTCTCCTTGGTCAGAGACGTCTGATTTCCCCCCTCGTTCCGTCCGTTGGTGTTGCCCCACTAGTTCATCCGTTGGGATATGGTGTGGACGGTTCAGCGAATAAAGCGATGAGTCGCTAGGGGAACGTGACTACGAACTGCAGGAGGCTGGTTTCTGCACAGGCAGAACGGCTCCTAAATCCCCGTTGCATCTACTCGCATTCGAGGTAACTTTCTCGGCTTATGTAGGACGTGATGCGACTTAATGTTGCCTGGTCTTGGACCCACCACCTACACCACTTCCATAGTTACCATTACGTACAAAGTAGCAGGGGGACCGGTCTTGTACTATGTGCTATATCCCAGAATATAAATGGATCAAAAAAATAAAAATAAAAAAAGAGCATGTAGAAGTGTTCATCAAAGTCAGCCCTCTCTGAAATGAGCACCTTCTTGGTCAGAGGGTTGTAGAACTTCCATCCCTTGTCGCCCTGAGGGTATCCAATGAATACACACTTCTCCATGTGTGATCCAAGGCTCCCAAGTGGACGCTTGTCCCTCTGGATGAGCACATATGCAGTACAGCCCCAGACACGAAGCCTAGACAGATCTGGCTTGCTCCCATTGAATGCCTGATAGGGTGTACTGTCTGGCAGTGCTGATGTGACGAGTCTGTTGTCTGTGTGAATGAAAGTGGCAAGAGCTTCGCCCCAGAAGGCAGTGGGCATGCCAGACTCATGTAGCATCGAGATGATGGCTTCCTCCATCGTCCTGTTCGCCCTCTCCACCACCCCATTCTGCTGAGGGCGATTCCTGACAGTGTGCTGCCTCTGGATGCCATGATCAATGCAGAATGCCTCAAACTTGCCAGACATGTACTCTCCACCTTTATCGTCCCTCAGAGTGCCTAGTTTCGCCCCAGTGAGATTCTCAGCCCAAGCCTTGAACTGTTTGGGTCTCAGACTTTCGCTTCAGGAGGTAAACAGCCTTGAAGCGAGAGAAGTCATCGATGAATGTGACCCAGTAGCGATACCCTTGATGTGTGGGCACCTTCACAGGGCCATGGACGTCGCTGTGGACCAGCTGAAGCGGTTTTGAGGCTCTGGAGGTCGAAGATGGGAAGGGATCTGCATGCATCTTGCCAGCCTTACAGGCTTCGCATACTGGGTCAGGGTTAGCTTGTGAGTCTAGCTTGAAACCCATCACCAGGTCGCCTGAGAGCAGCCTCTTGATGCCTTCCAAGTGATGGTGGCAGAGGCGATGATGCCAGAGGTCCCAGTCTAATGGGAGAGTGGTGGCAGATGATTGTGAGGCGAACTCCTCCACTGGAACAGTGTCCCCAACAAGGTATGCAGCATTTGAGGCTCCAGTCTTCGCTTGGAAGGCGATCCTGTTGTCCCTGATGACGTGCATGGTGTCCCTCTCAATGGAGACGATGAAGCGGCGATGGAGAGTGAGATATAGGACAGATAATAGATTACTGCAGAGAGCAGGGACATATAGGACATTAGAGAGCTCTATGGGCGACATTTCCTCGCCATTCACCACAGGACTGAACCGGACCGACCCCACCCCTTCAGAATGGACCACAGACCTGTCAGCAAGCCGTATTTCGACACGATGCGGCCTCAGATTATGCATCCAATGACGGTTGAATGTCATATGAGCTGAGGCGCCAGTGTCTGCATTCCAGGAAGTGTGAGAGTTGCTCTGAAGTGCAGAAAATGAAGCACTTGCTGATGCAGCTGAGGCGGACTGTGGTGCTTCTGGAGGCAAATGAGACGAGATTGAGGCAGGGGATGCTGAGGAAGACGAAGGGGGGTTGATCTGACGATCAAGCACTCCTTGAGGAAGCACTTGGCCTCAATATGGCCCAAGCGAGAGCAGAAGTCGCATTTGGGATGAGTAGACGAGCCACTGTGGGGAGACTGACTGGATGGTGTGTGATATGATGGGGGTGCAAGGATGGAAGGTTCTGGAAGGATCTAGAATGTGCTTAGTAGTTTACACTTACTCACTGTATTAGGTTTTACCAAGCAAAGTGGAGCCACTCATAAGCACTATGACAAGTGCATCAGTCAGCACAATAGATAGCACTATTAATAGATACAACGTGTCAGCTCCTGAGTCAAGGAGTCTTACTATACACTTAGTAACAGTGTTCAGACTCAGTTCAAGCTCAGCCGCAGTAGTGTATATAAACTCCCCTGTAGTGTCCTGAGTTGAACCAACTTGTCCTCTTGGTTCTCCACTCAGCATGCCACAGCATGATACCCTTGCAGTTAGAGTCTTGTATAAGGGCTCATAAGTTCTGTGTCCTCCACCGTGACTGTATGTATAGCGCATGACTTGTCTCCACGCTGAGTTGAGTGTGTCACCTTACAGTTCACACTTATTCTACACTTGACTTGGCATAGCATGGCAGTCACACCACTACAAGTATCACCTTTATGTATACTGTTCATCACTAAGCACATCTTCCCTCATTTCAGACTCCTGATGAAGATGATCAGTGACAGAGACCCCCACTTTGCGTTGAAGTTCACACATGAGTAGGGATTACCACAGGTTGGCCATACCTGTGATGGGTCACAGGTACAGGTTGGGGTAGCGATTTCCCAACCCATGCAAAACCTGTACCTGTGGCCCAGGTACCCACAGGTACAACTAACTGGCAACATGCCACTTACAATGACCCATTCCGTACTTTCAATCAATATTTGCTGCATCAGATCATCTCCATGTGTGGCTTAGCTGCCATATCAGACTCATTCCCACAACACCCAACAGCTGAGTTGCACTACATCACCATTGTTGGCCCCAAGGTCAATCCATCGATTTCTCACGTGTTTTCCCCATCCATCCCATCCATCCACATGCAATCTCTTCCTCTCTCTTTAAGTTTCGTCATTCATGATCTTGCCCAGGATGACAACGACACACATTTTCATCTCACAGACATAGACTAGCCATGCGTTCCTGTGTCTCGTGCCAGCTCTGTTTCTCTGTTTGGCACTGGCATGCCCACATCAGTGGTGATGTAAGTAAATGTACATTTTATCCAGGTTGTTCATCTTGTCTCACACTCTTCCAGCACCACAGGTGGCCCATCTCAGGCCATCTGTGCTTCTCTCCCTCACTTCACCTCTCCCTCATTATTATTCAGTCTCTTAATTCTCAAGTGTATGCTGCAGCTTTTCTGAGACACTAAGTTTTGGTTTTTTTTATTCACTACACTTTCTACTGACTTGATTGTCATTTTTACATAGGGCCCTGACCATTCAACACAGCCACATGACAACGTGTGATGACACAGTGATGATGACCGTGCCAGTGGGGCTGTGTTGACCCATGACATGACCATGTTGGATGACAACTGAACGAGGCAACGACAACTCAATGACAAGGCAATCATGATGACATTGACTGTGACCACTGACTGTGACAACGACACATGGTAAATACGAGTCATATGACAATGCTCACGCCGACTAGGTGACTTCTTCAACTCCTTTGATGAGGCAACCACTACGACCACAGTGACTAGGCAGCCATGGTGAGGCAAACACAGTGACTACGATGGCAACGGGGTACAATTCTGATCACACCAACAAGGTGGGTGATTATGACAGCAACTTGGATGGGTGACTACAAGGAGATGGTGCGACCATGAGACAACAATGGTGGCAATCACCCTGAAGTGACAGACAGTTATGGCAATGGCGGGGCAATGGTGACTGCATTGGATGTGGAGGCAGTGGAGGCCTCATCCGCTGCAGCTGCAGGGGCAACAACAATGCAGCGTGACAACAATGAGGTCCTACAATGACCATAGGGTAGCGATGCACACAATTATGAGTACTAGTGGTGTCTGTTTTTGTAAATGCTTGCATTGTCACTGCATACAATGGGCTAACAGCCTCAAGAACAGCCTCTATACCCCTGTGGGTTATGGGTAACCCACTAAACCCACAAGTACCCACTAAACCCATGAATACCCGTACCCATAGTCGCAGGTATGGGTTTTGGCAGGTACGGGTACAGTGTAAGGGTGTCACAGCCCTTGAGTGTGAAACCACCTACTATCGACCATTTCGGACTCATTGGCTCAGCACATGACTCAACTGCCTATTGCAGATGATCACCAACCAGCACCAACTCATGTACATCGATCTCTTTCTCATCGCCTTGCTTTCCTCACCCTTCCCCTTCTCCATCATCTCATCTCACCCTCCATTGCTCTTTTCCATGTCAAAATACTTGACAATTCCAATACCAGCTGCCACCCTTGATCACTCACCCCTCCTCATTCGGCATCTTGTCTGCGATGTCATCAAGGGTCCTGCCTCAGAATAGCTAGCTCATCATTCTTCGCCCTGCTCACCACCTTTCATCTCTTGTCCTCAAAACCCTGAAACTTGATCCTTGCTTACACCCACGGCCATTGATCAGTCTAGAATGGTGTTCTTTGTCTTGGACAGAGGCGTGCCTGACTTTTCCTTATCCTTCTTACCCACTTCTCACCCTCGTTTCACGACTTAGTGCACCCCATTGATGCCACCTGTGTCGCCTCTCCAACCACTCATCCTTGACCAGTTAGACCTATTCCGACTTCTTGTCTCCATTCTCTTGCCTTACTACTCCCCATTTCACTTCGACACTTGCCTGAGTACAGTACATGCCACCTGATGATGCCACTAGCGCCAGGGACAGCAAAAACTTCACCTTAGCCTTACAATTGTCCATCCACCTTTCGTGGTCTCTCGCTATCTTTTGATCTCTTCTGCTTTATTTTCCCCCACTTCTACTTACTCTCCCTCACAACTTTCAACTTAGCATTTGCAATGACAATTTCCCTTACTTACAGATACACAGCATATATAAGGACTCAATTGATGAACAGTGCACATAAAGGACTATACTCACAGTGACAAGAGGAGACTGTGGTGAGATATAGAGGGTGACTGGAAGCAGCAACAGAGTAAGCTTGCAGTGAAGCAGATGAGAGTGTCTGGCACACAACAGATGAGAACTGGTGTGGTGCCAGAGTGTACATGGTACTCTACTTATACTGCTACAGGGGGTGACGCTAGTAACACAGGTCACAGTAAATACAAGGTGCATTGTTCTACATACAGACAAAAGGAATGTACTGTTCTGGAGAACAAGGTGTATAGAACAATAAGAGTCCAGACTATGATATCATAGTGACATCACAATAAAGATAAGGAAACAAAGGGAAGTACAAAGACAATAGTACAAGGACGGTCTAGAGAAGTCCATGATGTCATGTACATGTGATGTCATAGATAAGAGAATACAAGAAGTCCGAGATTGTAAAGATCATAATAATCTAATCTACATGTCCTGTATATCTAATCTAAAGCAGTCCGTTATCTGCGTGTCCATACGAGCCGCTAACTGCGCACGGGTCACTTATCAACATCAATTTCACGCTCAATAAATGCATCTCTTTCCCCGTGTCTCATTTCAATCTTCATCTTCTCTCTCTCTCACGTGACTAAGTATTGGTTTGATGGGGCAGGTGTAACATGAAGACACCCGTTCGACTACTACCGTTCATCGCTCACGTTTACCCCTTCTTTAGTTACCTTCTGTGTCATCAATATGCATGTTCTGAGCCTTGCTCGACATTCTCACCTGCCTTCTAAGTCTTGGGATTACTTGCTCGCCCAACATCCATGATTTGGGCACTCATTCCTGCCAAGACTTGGCAACAACTCCCCTCTTTTCCTCTTCTCTGCCTAGTCCCTAACTCTGCTTCACCTTACTCACTCATGTGTTTTCAAGCATGTACAACAGGTAGCCCCAAAATGACCCAGGGGTGACCTGTGGTAATCCCTACACAAGAGCTATGCAACCTCTTAGGGATTTCATAGAACATATCTACAGCATACCACCCCTGGACCAATGGACAATCAGAATGCACCAACCAGTGGCCAGAACAATATCTCTGCTTCTGGGTCACCTATCTGCCAATGGCTGAATTCACACACAATAACTGGCCCCATGAGACTACCAGGGAGTCCCTGTTTAGCCTACTGATGGGCTATAACCCCTGTGCTGATTGGACCAATAGGCCTTCACCCATACCTCAGGTGACCCTTCAGATCAAACAGTTCAAGGAAGTGCAACAGAAGGCAAAAGATCTCCTTGTCAAGGTGCAACAGTTGTGGGTAAAGCACAAAGATATGCCTAGATATCAGGAAGGTGACCTAGTGTGGCTAGATGGACGCCATCTCTGGACCAATCAGCCCACTGCCAAGCTTGCTCCCAAAAGGCATGGACCGTTTAAGATCGTCCAGGTGATGTCCCCAGTCAATTACCGCCTCGAACTTCCCATGCAGTGGAGCATCCATCCAATATTCCACACAGATCTTCTCACACAATATCAAGAAACTGCCTTACATGGCCCCAACTACCAATGTCCACCTCCAGACCTGATCAAGTGAGCATCTGTAAATGCAGTAGGTGTTTGGAGCTGTTTGGAGCTGTTCAAGGACACTCTGAACAGCTCCGAACAGCTCTGAACACCTAGTTGCATTTACAGATGAATGGAGAGGAGGAATACAAGGTTGAGATGACTCTTGACTCTTGGCACTTCAGCAGAAGACAAAAGCTCCAATACCTGGTAAAATGGAAGGGCTACCCAGCAGTGGGTTGATAAGGAAGATGTATCAGCAGACAAAGCCATCTGGGACTTCAAACAATTGAACCCTGATCGAGAAACACACATAAGAAAGGCCACCAATGAGCTAAGTCCTACAGCAATCCCTGCTACCTCCATCCAACCTGTCTTCATACAATCCCTCATGTCTTCAGCCTCACTCCCATCTCAGTGCACCATCAACCTTGTCACGGGTCTCTCAAAGCTGCAGGAGGACCAGTCAGCAAGGAAGATGCCATCACCATCCTCTGCACCTTCCCTGACCCCACTGTTGTCATCACTGACTCCCCCAATGCACAACCTCTGCCCTCTGCCAGCATCTTGGATGAAGAAGAGCATGCCCTACTCGACGGCACACCCCAAGGTGATGGAGTACAGCCTGCTGACCCAGTCCATGAGAGTGGATGTAACGCCACTGCAAGCATTAGTCCAACTTGGACACAGTAGAAGGGTGTTCACAACTTGAGCAAAGAATCGGTCCTTGGGGCATGTGACTCTTGGCACGTGCGATGATGCTGTGGATATGCACGAAGGCAATCCCTTGGTCATCTTTGTAGAGAGAGAGAGAGAGAACAAGAGATAGATGTGAAGGTCCAACAAGAATGGCGAGTGAAGCGGTGAATTGAAGAAGACCAAGATGGCTTATCCTGGTCTTTGAACTCGACTACTTATACATATTGTAGAGGTGGCTTTCAAGCTCCTCTGTGAGATTTGAACAAATCACTAAAGTAGCTTGAACCTACTACAGCAATCCTTGTAACAAGTCATGCCCCATTGGCATGTGATACTGTCCCTACTGCTGACTGATACTACAAAGTCCATGACTCATTACACCTTACTAATGGTGCCACACCCAAAAAGTAAGTGTTCACAATGCAAAAAGTTACAGTGGACCTCTTCTGATATGACTGTGAGCTGGGCCCAAAGAAGTCATGGAAGGTAAGGCAGCGGAAGCCAGGAACCAGCACCCCTTATATAAGCCATTCTGCCCCCACAATCGCAGAGCCTACTCCTCCTGCATTGCACTATTTTCAGAGATTCTGTTCTCCTAGACTGTTAGAAGACTCCCTTGGCTCTCACTTATAGAAAGGGTTTTAAGAATTTCTCAGAATTGGCGACACAGTAGGGCACAGAAACTTTTATTTGTAAAAAGTGATTTTTTTGTGTTTTCACGCTGAAGGGAACAATGTCGAAAACCACCTCCGATGGATTTGTCACGTCACGTGACCTAAAAATCTGATGTAATCCTAGCATACCGTCGAGTGAGAAACCCGCCTATTGAACAACAGGGCCTCAGGAAATGCCCCGGAAGACTCGTAAAAAGCTGGCCTGCATCCGCAATGCTGAAATGGCACGTCATGCCTTGCATCCATTGGGCGCAAGAACCCCTGTGGCAGAACCTGGCCACATTGAAGCAGGTGAGCATCGCACCAGTCCGGAGGCAAGGGCCCACTCACATGATGGACAGGAAGAGGCCAGGATTCGAGCAGGGAGGACATCGATCCAGAACTTGCAAGTTTCTGCCAAAGGTTCAACCTTGAGCCTCAAGTCCAGGACTTTGAAAGCGATGAAGACGGAGATGATGCAGATGGACCAGAGATTGCTGAGCAGTCAGAGCTTGAGCATTTCAGCGCGGTTCTTCGACATGCCCAGCAGGTTGCTATCCAGCTGGAGAAAGAGAGAGAGATTTCGAGGAAGCGCAAAACCCCGAGGCAATACACAGGAAACTCACAGAAGACGTTACACCGGCGAAAGAAGGCAAAGCTACAGTTGGCAGAGAAAGGATTCCTTGGAATCTTTGAATACCTTGATCACCACTCCCAAAGGGCGAGCAATAGAGCGACGTCACCTGGCGTGACGGCCACAACCACAGCAGTCGCAGGCGTTACAGCGGCAAATGTGACGGCAGCTGGTGCAACAGCGGCAGACACGGCGGCTGCGAACACAACAACTGCAAGATCGACAGCTGCAAACACAACACCCGCGACCACGAACCTGGCAACAACTGACGCAATGGCAACAGATCCAGCGGCTGTGAACATGACAGCTGCAAAACCGACAATGGCAAGCACAACGGCGGCAAGCACAACGGCTGCAGACACAATGGCCACATACACAACACCAACTGGCACAACGGCAGCAGGCGTGGCGGCTGCGAACACAACAGCTGCGAATGCAACTGTTACGAATGCGACAGCAGCTGACACGACGGCCCCGATCGACATAACGGCCACGGATGTGACGGCTGCAGACGCGATGCCGGTAGTTGGTGCAACTGCAATTGCAGTGGGTCTGTGGCCTGTGGAGATGGTTGATGTGGAGGTGGAAACGATCGACGAAGACGGTTTGGAGGAGGCAACAGAGGTGGAGGAGGTCCAGGAGATGGGCAGTGGCGCTTCACTCGAAATCATCGAGCGAAGCGTCAAAGCTTTGCCTGACAACAAAGAGGAGGTTAGCGACAATGGTAGTGAAGACGGTGAGGAGTATGGCACAAATACCATTCGTGCAGAGGCTCGTCATGCTGTCAACGCGATGCTGGAGGACCTGCGTGCGAGGCGCACTGAGACGGCTGTGGGCTCTATCCCTGGGGACCCTCTATCTGGTGTTGACTTAGCCCTTAGCCTGTGGAACGATCGTCAAGCATTACGGGAGGCCTGCACAAAGCTCACAGGGATGTGCAGGGACAAGAGTCTGGATGTCGTCTTTTGTGCTCGGATCACGGCGATGGTCGGTGTCTTGAATCTGTATCTTGAGACGGAACTTCGCTACACCTGGAGAAACGCATCGTTAGTTGTTGCAAAGGCCCAGGGTCAGGGTACAGCGCACGCACGCAACCTCCGGAAATGGGTTCTCGACTTTGTCCGGTCTGGGTCTCTCCCCCTCCCTCATCATGGCCAAAAGTTGACCATTCTTTGCGATGAGGATATATCACGAAGTCTTCAGCTGCAGCTTGCGGAGCGAACAAAGCGTGGGCACATCAAGGCGGCCGATCTTGTTGAGATCATCTCAAGTCCCGACATGCAGGAAAACTTGAGGCGGATTGGGGTTTGCAAGCCGACAATTACTGAACGGACGGCCCGTGACTGGCTGAAGAGACTTGACTGGCGATACAAACCAAAAAAGAATGGGATGTATATTGATGGCCACGAGCGAGAGGATGTGGTGCTGTATCGAAGCGCGTTTGTCACACGGTGGAAGGAATATGAAAGACGCTTTCACAAGTGGGACAACGACGGCAATCCCCTTCCACTTCCCCCTGACTTTCCTGTCCCTCTTCGTCTCATCCTCGTCACACATGACAAGTCGACATTCTATCAAAATGACGAGAGAAAAATGTACTGGGCACATTCAAATACAACCCCAACACCACAACTGAAAGGCAACGGGCAGTCCATAATGGTCTCGGACTTCCTGACTGTCGAATGGGGCCGCCTTTGTCACAGAAATGAGTTTGTCCTTTCTTCCTTCGGCTCTTGTGCCAGTCTCACACATCTGAACACACAGTGGAGCCCACGTCTTGTTCAAAGCTGGCAAACATCGTGAGGGTTGGTTTGGTGCCGACCAGCTCCATCAACAAGTCAAGCACGCCATGGACATTTTCGAGGCGAAGACAAATGGGTTGGCCCAAGGCCTCTTTATGTTTGACAACGCACCAAGCCATCAAAAACGGGCACCCGACGCAATATCAGCTCGAGCAATGGTGAAATGTGTGTCTTTTCTTCGGAGAATTGGACTTGCGCTGACCTCAGATGACTCTCAGACCCAAAACTTGGTTGGACACACCACAAGGGTGGTCCACCCATGCGCGATGGTTTAAACCCACTGACATCCGAGCCACAATCATTTTATTTTCCTTCTGATCACCCCACCATGCCCGGATGGTTCAAGGGCATGGAACAGATCATCCAGGAGCGCAGACTCTGGCCAGAGCGTGGCCTTCCTGTTGAGTGCTTTCATTTTAAATGCCCCAGTGAACGCACGGATTGCTGCTGTCGCCGACTTCTGTTCAACCAACCCGACTTTATCTCTCAGCAATCCCAACTTCAAGAATTAATTGAGTCGCGCGGCCATATGTGTGATTTCTATCCAAAATACCACTGTGAACTGAATTTCATCGAGCAGTATTGGGGTGCTGCGAAACTCCGGTTCCGCGTTGCTGGTCATGCAAAAACCCTTAGCGAGATGGAGAAAAAAGTTGTTGCATGCCTTGATGACATCCCCCTTCTCCAAATTCGACGGTTCGTTGGTTTCTGTACTTTCTCTCTCCCATGCCAGTGTCTGACATTTCTGTAGATATGCCAATCGCTCAGCTCGATTTGTCCACGCATACGAAGCAGGTCTTTCAGGAACTCAGGCCACATGGGCAAATCGTAAATATCATGGCCATAGGACGCTCCCTCCAGAGATGGTTGCTCAAATAAAACAGTCTCTTTAAGTAGTACTTTTACCCTTCACATTTCCGTATTTTTGTGCCCACCACTTGTTGCTACCCTAAGATTTGTCCCATGCTTACATAATGATGGGGGTTATGTAAGGGGTGCTGGTTCCTGGCTTCCGCTGCCTTACTCACCCGTGAATGGTGCAATGAGCAGCTGAGGCTGGTGCACTGGAGGATGGAGGTGTTACAATGCCACTGAGCCTGTTGAATTCGTGGGACCTCAACAGCCCAATGGGGAACAGCCCAATGGGGAAATAGCCCAAAGGGGAACATGTCCCAAAGGGGAAAATGTGGGTCCACACAAGAAAATGACCAGACTGGGGTTTGAACCCAGGACCTCCCAGATATATACTGGGTGCTCTAAACCACTGAGCTATATGGCCCTGAGTACAGGGTGTTGGTTTCACAATCATATCAACCATGACAGATTGCTTATCCAACAGAGCCATGGTGCAACAGGCGACATAGACTCAGAAGATGAGGACACCTGGCTTTTCCCAGCTGAGCAACCCCTTATTCAGACCACCACAGACACTGACAACCTGCGTGAGACCCCTGTACGTGGTAGACATGGAGGGATATCCCCTCTACAAGAAGGCCTACTCTGCCCATGGGCTGCACCTTCACAGGCCAGCAGCCCTTCATCACCCCTCCTATACCCTGCCTGGGTTCCACATCAACAAAGGTGTCGACTACATCCCCTTCAAGGTCACTACTGTCAATGCGTCCAGCCAGGAGGGTGAGATCATTGGAGGGTATGGTTGATGACGACAAGCTGAGGCCAAGGGCAGAGATGCAGGAGGTGGAGTTCATCAACATGATCATGGGGCATGACCTGATGGTGAGCAGGCTGTTCAATGACTTGGACAAAGTCTACACATGCCCCCTCTATGCTGTGCTGCGCTATCACTTCAGCGTGTGCCCTGTCTATGCCCTGGAGGACATGGTTGTCTTCCATCCCACCTCATCAGACTGCAAATACATCGATCACGCAGTCTGTGACAAACATGACCACACCTTACATGCAGAACTGCATCACTACTGCACAGCATGCAATGAAGTGCAGCATATCAAGGATCACCTTGAGGCACTGCATGCTGCGTGGGGGCAGGCCTTGGACATCAAGCTTGGCAGTGCATGTTGCCTAGAGATGGCAGATGCCAAGGCCCGAGTGGTGGACCACAGAAGGGTCCAGGTGGATGAGGCACTCCATGGGTGTCACTCCTGAGAGGAAGGTGTGATGAACAGTATACATGTAGGACATACTCACAGTGACAAAGTAGACTGTGGTGAGATATGAGGGTAGACTGGAAGCAGCAACAGAGAGATCTTGCAGGTGAAGCAGATGGAGTGTCTGGCACACAACAGATGAGAACTGGTGTGGTGCCAGAGCATACATGGTACTCTACTTATACTGCTACAGAGGGTGACACTAGTAACACAGGTCACAGTAAATACAAGATGCATTGTTCTACATACAGACAAAGGAGTGTGCTGTTCTGGGAACAAGGTGTAAGAACAATAAGAGTCCAGACTATGATATCATAGTGACATCACAATAAAGATAAGGGAACAAAGGGAAGTACAAGGATGAAGTACAAGGACAGTCTAGAGGAGTCCATGATGTCATGTACATGTGTGATGTCATAGATAAGAGAATACAAGAAGTCCGAGATTTTAAAGATCAAAATTATCTAATCTACAAGTCCTGTATATCTAATCTAAAGCAGTCCATTATCTGCATGTCCATTCAAGCCACTAAGTGCGTGCAGGTCACTTCTCAACAAGGTGATGCTACATTTTGGCTGGGGACTTGTATGTTTGGACTTATCATTTTCTTATCTTCTTACTTCCCTGCCATGTGCCTTTGTGCACCCACTCTCCCATATTGGTTCCTATCTTGCACCCTGCCCCTTGACATTCTAACACCCCATGAGACACTTCCTGTCCATTTCTGGGGAGGTCAGGGTCACATGTGCCTCCATGCAATCACCATGTATTACTCAGTAGTAGGTTCCCTAGGATCCCTATCCTAGGATGGTGCCATATGTTTGTCATGTACAAATACCATCTGGATGTATATAAACCATACCCTACCTAGCTTGTACGGTAGCTTGGTCTTCTTGTATTCTCGGCTTTTCCAATCTAGACTTGTGACTCACTCTCTCATCCTGCTTGCTTGAGGAGTTGTCTGAGTCGACGACCCTCCTTGGACCCCTTCAGTGGCACGTGGTCCTGTGCAACTCACCCATGTCCACCTACCCTGCTATCACATGGCTTTGGGCCAGTGTATCTACTAAGTCATTCATTGCTGTAATCACCCCACAGTTGCCTAAGTTAGGCCTGTGTTGAACAGCAACACAACACAACCAGATTTCATTGCCCAAAAGACTCAACTGAAAGAGCTCGTTGAATCATGCATCTGTAAAAGTGGAGGGTGTCAAAAGCTGTCAAGACCAGTCCAGACCAGTCCTTGACAGCTTTGACAGGTACCAGCTTCACAGATGTGTGGTCACTTATGTGACTTTTATCCCAAATACCATTGCAAACTAAATTTTATTGAACAGTACTGGGGCACGGAAAAACTGTGCTTTTGCTTGGTGGGCCACATGAAAAATCTGGGGGAGATGGAGCAACTTGTCAAACAGTGCCTTGACAACATCCCTCTCCTTGAAATCTGATGGTGAGTCCTCACAATTTTTTATTTCATTGCACTTACACATCCCCCTTAGATTCACAAATCACTCAGCACAATTCATCTCAGCCTATGCAGAAGGACTCACAGGGGTGCAGGCAGTGTGGGCAAACAGGAAATATCACGGCCATCACACACTTTCCCCAGAGATGATTGCTGAGGTTAAGAAGACAGTTCACAGGCACTTTACATAGCTATATAATAGAGTACAGAATATATTGGTTTTCATACTTCTACCACAAAAGTGTGCACTATGCTTTTTGTGGTACACAGTGGGGTGACTCTGCAAAAATGGCACACTAACATAAGCAGAACCTTAGGTTAGAGCCTTACATAACCCATGTCAGTTCCTGATGTCTTCTACCTTAGTTATAATAGCATTCCAATTTTCTGCACAACCAGGTGATGCCAAAGGATATTACAGTTGATTAGCTCATAATGCATATATATGGCCATAATGCATATATCTAATAATGCATGGCTTTTGGCTGGAACCATAGTTGGTATGCAGTGATGGGGATTTATAATGCATATTGCATAATGCATACCCTCAGCATGTAGTACCCAGTATTATATGCATTATTAGGGTGCTGTGGAGATGCGGGAGTGAGCACTTTTGATTAGTGCCAGCTTCAGGCAAACTTTTTTGATGGTGATTTATTGGTTGTTTTGTGCATTTCTGCAACCTGAATTCACCACTGGCATGCCTTGAGAAGAACCTACTTGCAAGGTCTGTGAAAAACCTGCCCCCCATCCTCACAAGAAAAGGCCCACAGCATCAAAGAACTTGAAAGAAGGACACTCTCAAAACCTCTGCAAGGCCCATTACCACACATTGCTGGCAAAATTTGATGCTGTCAGATTGGCTCATTGTTTTCCAGTTCATCAACAAACATCCCAACATCCTTCAAAGTCAGGTTGTTGAGCATTTCAAGACATGCAGAGAAGGTGCACTGGTCTTTACTCAGTCAACACTCTCCCAAGAGCTTGAGCAGTGTGCAGAGCTTGAAGCACACAAAGAAGCAAACCCAAGTGCTTTGTCATCAAAGTGGCCTCAGGTTGTGACCCACCCTGATATAGAGCGGGCACTCATTCTGTGGATCACCCATATGCAGGAGAATAAGGAGACTGTGACTGGACCCATGTTACAGGTAAAGCGCAAGCACTTTGTGTTGCGCAGCAATGCATGCAGCTAACAGGAATGGTGTTCTCACCTTTGAGTAGGTTGAAAGACTATAGCGTGGAGAGGGTGCACAAGTGAGAAAGAGAGTGAATATCTATTCGCCTCCCTCCCCATAGGAGGGTTTTTATACTCTATGGTCCTACCCTGACCATTTGCATAAAAGTGATGAGTACAGGCATCCACAATATCTTGTTTTTACATATGCCTGATGTAAACTACCACTTTGAGATAGTCATAAGACTTCTCTCACATAGAGGGCGTATTGTGCCCGTTGTAGTACATATCCCAACTACTGTAATAGGCAAACATACTACCGTAATGTCATAACTGCTATAGATAAGGTCCTTACATACTTATCACGTTCCAACACTCCCCCTTGCTTAGTGCAGCTAATAAAAGCGCATCTAAGCAAATAGCAGCGTCCACACAAGCTCTGGGTTAGAGCATTGAGTGAGGGTTGCATAAGAGTCGATTAGTAGAGTGGTGTCCAACCCGACTCTAACACGTCTCATCAAGTTGTGAATGTCAACAACATTTTCCAACTTAGATGTCTCATTATTATGTCCCCATTAGGGACAGGACATGCGAACTTCCCTCTGGTAGTTCAATGAAAGGCTTAGAGTCATTTGTCTGCTAATTAAAGCGACATTGTACCATGTCTTTGAGAGAGTAAGGTGACTCTGTCCTGTGAGGAGATGATTGCTCGTAACACAGATGAACATAGAGAAATGTATGTTCCTCAAGAAGAAGCGGTGTATGCGAGAGTACAATAGCTCCTTCACACTCTCCATCACAGATCTCCATCATCAGACATGGTGTGCGTGCATGGCAGTGCACCAAACTCTAGCCCTAGCTGTTCCCTGAATTTAAGGAACTTAATACGACCTAGATTCTTAGTAAAGAGATCTGCAGGGTTTTCAGCTCCTTCAATAAAGAATAACTCTATCTTCTTTTCACGGATCACATCACGTATGTAATGGTGACGTAGATCAATATGTTTGATCCGTTTCTCCTGAACAGGATTAGAAGATAAGAATATGGAGCCTTGATTATCTCCGCATAATGGAATCGGTCCAAGATTAATTCCAAGCTCACTAAAGAGTGAGCGAATCCAGACCAACTGTCTGCTTGTATCACACAGCGACATGTACTTTGCTTCAGTGGATGAGAGTGCAATTGATTTCTGCGCTCTAGAATTCCAGCAGAACACTCCATTAGCCATCTTTACTAAGTAGCCCGTAGTGGACTTTCTTGTAATTGGGTCTGAAGCCCAATCAGAGTCTGCATATGCTATTATTCCACCGTCACTTTTGCCATCAAAGACTAAAGCATAATTGGAGGTACCAAGCAAGTAGCAGCAAATGTATAGTGCATGCTTCATATGGTCCTCAGACGGGTTGGTGGCAAACTGCGCCATTTTGGTAACAGCATAGGCAATATCTGGTTGTGTACCAATCATAATCTATAGGAGAGATCCTATCACTTGTTGGTATGACGCATGGAGCTCTGGGGTTGCAGTTCCCTTATTAGGGGATGGATGATACCCTTCTGGTAGTGGGGTAGGTACTGATTGGGCGTTAATCAGTTTGAAACGCTGCAGCACTTTCTGAAGGTAATCCTGCTGATCTATCAGGATTCTTCCTTTAGAACGTAGTATGCACATGTGTAGAAACTCTTTGGTATCTCCTAAATCTCTGCATTCCCATATCTCCATGAAGCACTTCTTCAGGGATGCTATGTCCTTTTTATTTCTTCCTAAGAAGAGGACATCATCGACATAAACAATAACTATGATTGTTTTGTTGTCGTTAACAAACAGACCTGAGTCTGATTGAAGTTGTGTGCAGCTAAGGGAACTCATAGACTTATCATCCAGTGCTCTCCACCAAGTGAGTGCAGCTTGTTTAAGTCCGTATATAGCTTTTCTTAAGCGCATGACTTTGTTTTGTTGGCTAGGGTCTTTAAACCCTTCAGGTTGTTCCATATAGATTTCCTCATCGAGGTCTCCATAGAGGAAGGCAGTTTTGACGTCAAGTCCAGAGATGTGCCAATCCTTCAGCGCTGTAAGTGCGAGCATCATCCAGACAGTCTCAAACCATACCACTGGCGAGAATATTTCGTCATAATCTATGCCTTCAACCTGAGAAAAGCCTTTGGCAACTAGTCTGGCCTTTTTATGGCCGTCTGACTTTAAGTCAAACACCCATCTATTCTTGATCACCCTTCTGCCTTGCGGCAGGTTAACAAGATCATAGACTCTGCGTTTACGAAGAGAGTCAAGCTCTCCTTTGCACACATTATGTCACTCCCCCTGGAATTCACTTGGCATTTTTTGAATGTCCTTTTAGGTCCATTCATGAATATTAGAGGTATCAGGTGACTCTAGATCTGTTGGTGAAACTGCTTTGGCAAGCAGAAGATCTAGAAATTTGACTCCCCCTTCCTGAGCTAGGCGGATCAGCAATTGCTGATCTACTTCGTCTGAACCCTGCAGATTATCACTCTGAGCACTGGAAGAATCAGAGTCAGCTTGTTCAGGAACATCGCCTGAGACCATCTGATCTTGACCAGAACGCTGCTGGGAGCTACCCGGCTGCGATTCTGTCAATTGTCGCCATGTGCGAGTCCACGCAATGTCACAAATAATCATTGTAGGAGGCCTATCTCCATAGACATTATCAGGACAAGTAACTGGTCTCCTTATACGCCCCGATCTCCTAGGTTCACTAGGGCCAGGTACTGGAACAGGGGGTAAAGGCAGAGGTAGCTGCAATCCAGATCCTCCAGCAGAAGTGCTAGGAGGAGGTCCAGTGGCCGGCTGGGGAGGGCTTCTCCCTTTTACAATAGGAGGCTCAGGTGGTAGGTCATCATCATCACCGGGAGTGGCATTGTCTTTAGACAGCTCACTAGGAACTGTTTCATCTAACTGAGTTACACCATGGGGTATACTCCTAATATTGTCCTTAGGACACCTAGGAAATAATGCTTCATTGAAGAGTGCCTTGTCCAAGTAGAACACAGTATTAGGTGTGCGCATGAAGACATCAGCCTTCATTCCAGCTCCTCTACCAAGGTATATCATCAGCTCGCTCTTGGGAGAAAGTTTATTCACCTGGCAAGCTTCTGGAATATGTACATATGTGCCACATCCAAATACTCTGAGATGTGACATGTCAGGGACTTCATT
The DNA here is from genome assembly GCA_021525775.1 of Lactarius deliciosus. Lineage (NCBI taxonomy): Eukaryota > Fungi > Basidiomycota > Agaricomycetes > Russulales > Russulaceae > Lactarius > Lactarius deliciosus. The sequence continues at coordinate 84,915 of JAKELK010000112.1, forward strand.
GTGTAATAGTTTGTAAGGAGTCTGCCATTGAAGGCGACTTATGGGGGTTCTATTATAACAATGTGCAGCGTGAAGTACTGCAAATTCCCACCAACTCTGTGGTAAACAAGCATCAAGGTGCATAGCCTGAGCTTTATCCTTTATTGTGCACATAAAGCGCTCAGCGCACCCATTTTGCTGTGGTGTATGTGGCGCAGACTGTAGCACTGTTATGCTGGCATCCTTAAGCTGCTTTAGGAAAGCATCTGATTTGTATTCACCACCGGCATCTGACATCCATTCTTTTATGGTTGCATTAAATTGATTTTTAATTAACGCTAGCCACTGCTTTAGTGCCGTAATAGCAGAGGCTTTATCCTGTAAAAGAATGATCCATGTGAATGAAGTATAATTGTCAAAGAAGATGATGAAGTACTTGTATTTATGGTATGACGGTATAGGGAAGCTTTTCAAATCGGAGTGGATCCAGGAGAGAGAGGCTTTAGCCCTTGTATCGGACAGAGGATGTGAGGCAGCAGGCATTTTGCCTTACATGCACCCAGGACATATTACATCAGAGGAGGGAATTGTAATCCCTTCTGGAAAGCCCTTAGTGTATTCCTTAGCTCGTCTTAGAACCTCTTTAGATGGGTGACCGAGGCAATGATGCATAAGGTCATAGTATACATTTAGTAACGCAGACTGGTTCGCAATATGCGACTCAGTTAGAGTGGATATAGAGGCATCTAGCCAATATAGGGATTGTCCATGAAGAAGGGGTTTACATTGGACAATCTTTTTGTTTTTATGTAGCAAGTTAATATGCTGCGAATTCCCCAAAACGTGCAAACCTTGCTGTAAGAAGACACCCATAGACAGAAGACGTATGCTTATACATGGAATATATAGAACCGGATATACCTGAGTAATTACGAGTTTGTCTGCGATGTAATGCTCAAGCAAGACAGAACCGGTTCCTTCAATGTATAGCATTTGTGCTGCTGTCTTTACAGGCATCCTTTCAGACTTAGCAATTGGCTTATACTTGATAAAATCACTAAGATTATTAGTGAAGTGTGCTGAAGCTCCTGAGTCAAGGAGCCACATATTTTGTGTACGCTTTATACACTCTGCACATTGACTGAAGTACTCATTGTGCTCACACTCAAGTAAATTGAGGAGAGCGCTGCTAATATTGTACATATCAAGCGACTTCGGTACTAATACATGCAATTCCCGTAGATATACATATCCATTATGTTTGCCATCCCCTTGACTTTTTGGGGGCAGGACTAATTCTGTAACATCATCAGCATGTGATGTGCAAGGTGAAGAAAAGACGTACTGTTCTTCATCACAAGAACCCCAATCAAGGGTGTTCTCATCCAGTCCGGTTAAAAAAGACTCCAGTGTCAGCGAACAGCCTGTGGCAGCTGGAGAAATAAGAGTGCCGAAACGGGGGTCCGTTGGCATATCGTTATTTCACAGCCACTGTTGGTTACTGCACCAAATAGATTCGATTTGCTCATTAGAACGAGATCGAGGAGGGAAACGGCTTTCACCAGTAGTAGCCCACCTGACTGTTGCTTCAACAATTGAAGTGGGACTGACATAAGGAGGTGTGGGAGTGCAACTTTCTGTATCAGAAGTCATATCGCTTAACGTCAGATCTGACAAGTCAAGTTGGAGAGCATTTGACTGCTCACCAAATATCTCCGTGTCATCTAATCTGTCTGTGTTCATAATCGGCTGTGCGCTGCCTGAAGGCTGCTGCGACATGTTGATGTCAACTTTGGAGTCATACTCCTCATCCATGAACCATTCAATATGAGGACACATAATAGCATCAATGTCTGCAAAGCGCTGCTTGAGCATCTTTATGGTCTGGACTGTAGTGGGTACATCCAGCTGTTCAGCAAGTGAAAGCGCCTTGTTTACGGAAGGGAAGAAGCCAGGAGTCCTCTGAGGCGAGGATGATTCGACTTCTGTCCTTGTAGAGACACCAGATGACCCAATATGAGTCACCTTGTGGGAAGTAGGAGGAGCTAGTGCGGTGACAGAGGCAATATGTGAGTGCTGTAGAGCACGGGCAGGTGCCTTGCCTTTCCCTTTGCCTTTGCCTCTTCTGGATCCATGTCCTCCGCACTGCCTAAAAGGCTGCTGCTGATTGGACGGGCTGGGAGCGCTAGACTGCTGCTGTGAACCCTGCTTGGTAAAGCAAGGGTCAGCGCACTTCTGCTTAATGGCAGAAAGCTTCTGCACTGTATGAGTGGTCTTATGCTGTCCGCAGTTAGTTTCAGACGAGAGAAAGCGGCAGCCATCTTCTTGAACTGGGGAGCTGGGTGCTGATTTGTATTGAAGCGAATAGAGATCACTTCTTTGAAGTCTTTGTAGATGCAGGGCATGGACACCGCACCGTACTGGTCTTTTACGGAAGTCCAGAGCGCCTGGGAAGTAGCCCCAGTGACTGCCTGCTGAATAGCAGGGGTGAGGCGAAGGGTGAGATTACCCCTAGCCATCTCATCGCTCTTGTTCCAAGCTGCTCTGTCAACGACATCGGCAGTGGCAGGTTGGGCAATGGTACCAGCAACGTAGCCCCAAAGCCCTTGGGACACGAAGAAGGCAGTCATCTGTTGAGACCAAGTGGCCCAGTTAGAGCCATCAAAGATGGGGACAAGCTGAGTGAGTTGAGAGGACATGGTTGTAATAGATCTGTTGGCTTTTGCAAACATCAGTATTGCGTTATTATAATAACAATACTGTGTGAAACAAAAGATTGTCAATGCCAGCATCGCCTTTGGCAATACTAAGCACGACAATAGCCCAATATTAAGCTGTTTCCAACAGAATGGGTCGAAAAAACCCATCTTGACATTGAGAGCATCAATGCCAATAAGCCAGATGATCCTGCTTGATGTCACCCCAAGGTTAAGCTATTCACCTTTCCAAAATTAATTGGACATGCAATAGAGCCTTGTTTAGTTAGGTGATTGGCCAAGTCTGTGTGCTCCTCAAGAGCACAATACTGGGTTGCTAGTAACCAGGGAGCCTCCCTGAGTCTAGAGCCTACAACCACACGAGTACCTCTTTTCAAAGGTAACAACGTGGTGGGCAGTGACCACGGGCACAACTCTATCAAAGAGTGCAACGACAAACCCTGTAGCAGGGCCCATAACCTGTTGCACAGCAATGCACGCAGCTAACAGGAATGGTGTTCTCACCTTTAAGTAGGTTGAGAGACTATAGTGTGGAGAGGGTGCACAAGTGAGAAAAATAGTGAATATCTATTCGCCTCCCTCCCCATAGGAGGGTTTTTATACTCTATGGTCCTACCCTGACCATTTGCATAAAAGTGATGAGTACAGGCATCCACAATATCTTGTTTTTACATACGCCTGATGTAAACTACCACTTCGAGATAGTCATAAGACTTCTCTTGCATAGAGGGCGTATTGCACCCATTGTAGTACGTATCCCAACTACTGTAATAGGCAAACATACTACCATAATGTTGTAACTGCTATAGATAAGGTCCTTACATACTTATCACGTTCCAACACTTTGAAGAGATGCTCAACGTTCCAGAGAATGAGCAGCTTTCAGGTGAAGGATGGGTTCCATCCTTTTGTACAACCTACAAGTTAAAGGAATATCAATGGCATGGAGAAGCAAGCTCAGCTGAGCCTTTGGCCATTGAAGCTGAGTGTAAATACATGCAGGATCTAATGAAGAAGTTCAGACCACAAGATCAATGGAATTTTGATGAGATGAGCCTATTCCTGAAGTGAGTTGTTTTTGGGTAGACTGTGGACAAATCTGACATCTAAAAGGGCCCCCCCTGACTGTGGACTGGCAACCAAGCACATGAGTGGGAAGAAAAAGGCCACTTTCAGATCACAATTGGTTTTGCTTGCAATTCCAATGGAAGTGAAAAATTGCCATTGGGAAGTCCACAAAGCCAAGGTGCTTCCACACAAAGTTGCCCAATGAGCATGGGTTTTATTATCAAAACAATAAAACAGCTTGGATGACCTCAGAACTCTTTGAAGAGTAGGCATTTTCTCTAATGACCAGTTATTTTTGGTGATTGAGTTGCTACAGATGGGTCAAGAAATTTGACCTCAAGATGTGTTCAGAAGGTCAACACATTCTTCTCATGATTGACAACTTTTCTGGCCATAAACTTTCATACAAGCCCTCTAATATCCAGATAGAGTTTTTCAAACCAAATCTCACAGCATTTGTTTAAACACTGGATGCTGGCATCATACAGTGTTTCAAAGCTCATTACTGCAACAACTTCTACCAGCACACTCTTCTGCTTGATGAGACAGGAGAATGCAAAGTTTATAAAATCACCCTTAAAGAAGGGATGATGTTAGCTGAAGAAGCATGGCAGGCTGTAACACCTGAGACAATTCAGAATTGCTGGGGTCATATGCAAATCCAGCCATATGTTCCACTTACATATTGTTCTATATAAAACCTGCCAGTGCTAACTTTGTTACAGAAATGTAATTGGCAACTCCGAGTCTAGCATCAGGAAAACCTATGTTTTACTTATTCATACTTTCTATTCTTTTATCACTTTTAGCAAGGGAATAAAGGACCCTTTCAGAAAAGAACCAACTACTTGCAAAAAGAAATCCCCTCTTCTTTTTCTGGACTTTTCATACTTTTTAGGCATATTTCTGGGGAATTTTTGGGATTTTGGTCCGATTTTTCGAATTTTTGGTCCGATTTATTACCATATATAGTAATTTCTGACCAAAGAAATAAGGTTTGGTCCGATATTTCCATTTTTTGGTCATTTTATTTTGTCCATTTTTGGTCATTTGGTACTCTACTTATCCTGTGCTTTTTTTTGGCAGTTCAGCAAGTAAAAAAAAAAGAAAGAGGGATTTCTTTTTCTTACTTTTTCTAAGAGCCCGTCCGGTGCAAAGTCACCCCTCAGAAATAGCTGCTTGCAACCTCAGTCTGATGACTCAGATAAATTGGTCTGCTCCAGCATTAAAAATATTTAGTTGGACCGCTGAACACACCTCTCGGTCACAGCAGGCAAATGTATTTTATTTTTGTAACATGTGAGTAAATGTGACATTTGTAATCAATGCTCTTGTAGCAAGTCAGGTGCCAAGTGGCCCTCAATCCATGCCTCAATCCATCTCGCTGCACCCCCAAATCCATCAATCAACTGGAGAGTCAAAATATCAATAAACTAGTACCATGAACCATCCCTGATCACTGGGGAATGCATCTAAGACCCCTAGGATTGTTGGGGTGTGAAGCAGCACAAGTGAGTGCACATGCCTCCACGGGGTGCGAGGTGTCATAGGTAGGTCTGTGGTGGTGGCAATCACATCTGTGTTGAATGGCTAAGGCCGCGCACAAGTGCAACGCGATCTGGAAATGGAATGGCGGGCTACACTGAGCCCTGCTGGGTCAGGTGGTCACAGGTGATCACAAACGGCCATGCATGCTTCCGTGGGATGTGAAATTTCACAGAGCTGGCCAACTTGGTTGGCGACACAGTGTGTTTGAGTTGCTAAGGCCACACATGGGTGTGGCAATGTCGGGAATAGGAATGGTGGGCTGCATGGAGCTCTGCTGGTCTAGGTGGCCGGAAATGGTCACACACACCTCTGCAGGACACAAAATTTCACAGAGGTGGTTGCCTCGGTTGGTGATGTGTCATGCTTGAGTTGCTAAGGCTGTGCTCAGATGCAGCGAAGTCGGGAATATCGCAAACGGGCTACTGCATGACACAAAAATTTGCAGGGGTGGGCACCATGGCTGGCAACACATTACACTCAAGTCCACATGTCCTGGCTATCTGGTCAGCAGTGGCAAGCTCATAGGTGGACACCGTTCAGCATATAAATGTGATTGGTCATAGAAATTATATAATGTGTGGTCACACAACTGAGCCAGTTGAGCCCGACAACCAATAAAAATGGGTCCATACCCGTTTTTTTTTTGGCAGGGCGGTCAGGAGCAACCTTGCCATGGTCAGGTGTGACCAACTGCACCAGATGGTCATATTGCAGGGACCAACAAATAAAAAACAAATCTTTTTTTTGGCTGATGCCAGGCGTGACAAACCATGCGCTGGATGGGCTCTAATTGTTTTCTGAAAAGAATGGAAAAGTACAGAAAAGTGTGAATAAGCAAAACATAAGTTTTCCTGATGCTACTACCATTGCAGATTATGGTGCTTGGGAGATCCTTTGCTGGTTCACTGTTTCTGACATGACACTCCCTCAGGCTGAGGCAGAGCTCTCTGCTCATCTCAGAAACCACTACAAATATGAAGATTGGTCCTTGGCTTTTGATGCAGTCATGAAAGCCAAAGGAGACACTGTTGAGGCACAAAAAGCAGTTCAGCAAATGTCAGTTGTATGTGACTGGCTGAAACTCACCATTTGGATTCCTGCAGCCCAACCTCCACAACTGGTAGCCACTGAGAAGGAACTCATGGCAGCTGTTGGGGAGTTGCAGAAGAGAAACTGGGCTTTTGGAGAACTTCCAACTGTTGAGGAGCTGACAGATCCAGTACAGGAGTGTGAAGTGTCAGAAGACTCACCCTATGCCTTCCCCAGTGATATGCCTGGTATGCTGCTGGGCCAATAAACCAACCTTTTTGCAGTTTGCACCCAGACAATAGCATGTTATGCAATACCAACTGGACCAGCATCAGTGAAGACGATAGCAGCCAAAGAACAGTACACAAGATGACTTAGACTCTCGGATTTGCGTTAGGAAGACATAAAGATGGGCTGAGTGTAATGCCACCACTGGCGTTAGTCTGACTTGGACAATGAAAGGGGGTTCACAACTTAGCAAAATATCCCAAGTATGAGTCACGTGACCGTATGATGAAGCACTAGGATGTCTAAGTCACTAGGCAATCAATAAAGATGACTTGCTTGTGTGAGAGACAAGCAAAAGTGTTGCGATCGGACTCATTGGTACAGACTGCAGTCTCACGGGGTTCTGACTACCCTAGTATTAGTCAGGGACAGTCGTCTCAGTCAGCTTGTTGTTGTGGTTATCACATGTCGCGTGGTACGGACTTGACTCATACCTAGGACAGTCGTAGTAGGGTTCGAGCTATTATGGCTACTGAGTACCTTACATTCTGGAGGAGCTTCAAAGCTCCTCATCAACTGTATATCTAGTAGGCAGTGTGAAGACCGAGCTCCTTAGCTTGGTCTTCTTGAATCCTTATCCGATCCTGTGTTCCTCCCTCCTCGTCTGCGCTCTTCTCACTCTCTGCCTCCTATCGTGTCTGGCCTTGATCAGGCAGATTGCCCAGCAACACGTACGCCTGGTGGACCTCGCCCCAGTGCTGACAGCGGTCATGTTCCTATTGAGGTTGTGTACTCATATTCGCTAAGTCGCCCCTTGTACCCTTCGCCACTCTGTCCCCACTCAAGTCGAGCCTCGTTAGGACGGGCCTAACACAACAAAAAGCACATGTAAGAGATGAGAAGAGTGTGGTGATTGAAGAAGACCAAGATGGCATATCTTGGTCTTACAGCAAAGTCCAAAACAGGGGGCCCCTTGCAACCACATTAGGCGTACAGGCTGAGTCTGAAAGCATGTTCTGTTAACCATGCTGAAGTTTTTTCTCACGAAAAATTATTTGTAGTAATTAAAAATAAAATAAAATAAAAAAATTGATGTAATTAAAAGGCAAACTTACTAATCTGTGGGCAAATTTCAACACCAAGTTGAGCTCATGTGTGCAATTGCAATTGCCATGCCAACCTCTGCAACCTCTAGTTCAAGAAAAAAAATAACGATTCATCTGACGGGATAGGAGAGTGTGTCATGTAGTATATTGAAAGTAGGTACCAATGTCAGAGTGGGCGCTGTTGCGCAATGTTCTGTGGGCTTGCTGGCACATCCACATTGGCTTGCGCATATGACCAGCTGCTGGCATTGCCAATGAGATCAAAAAAATTGACAAATCCCGTGTTTTGGTAGCCACAAGGCCCACAATATGTGCAAGCGACAGCTGTGGGCTGTGGTGTAAGGGCATCGCAGCCCTTGAGCACAAATTCACTCACTATCGACCATTTCGGACTCATTGGCTCGGCACATGACCTCACTGCCTATTGTGGATGATGCCAACCGCCACCAACTCATGTCCATTGATCTCTTCCTCCTCACCTCGTTTCCCCCATCCTTCTGTCTCCCCATCATCTCATCTCACCCTTGTCACTCTTTTCTATGGCCAAACATGATTACCATTTCCAATTCCGTCTCACCCTTGATCATCCAAATGACCTCTCATCCAGAACGTTGTCAAGGGTCCTGCCTTGGAATAGCTAGTTCACCATTCTTTGTCCAGCTTGCCACCATTCGTTGTCATCCTCAAAGCCCTGAAACATGGTCCATGCTTACACCCATGGCTGTTGATCAGTCTAGAGTGGTGTTCTTTGTCTTGGACAAAGGTGCGCCCGACATTCATTTATTTTCTTGCCCTACTCTTACCCTCATTCTCTCAACTTAGTGTGCCTCATTGATGCCACCTGCGTTGCCTCTCCGACCTCTCATCCTTGACCAGTTAGACCTCTCCCGACTCCTTGTCTCCATTCTCCTTCTTCGTTTCTCCCCTGTTTCATCTTGACACTTGCCTGAGTACAGTACATGCCGCCCGACGACACCACTAGCACCAGGGCAGTAAAAACTTCACCTTAGCCTTACAACTGTCCGTCCACCTTTTGTAGTCTCTTGCTATCCTTTGGTCTCTTTTGCTTTACTTTCCCCCACTTCTACTTACTCTCCCTCACAACTTTTGACTTAGCATTTGCAATGACGATTTCCCTTACTTACAGGTACATGCATATATAAGGACTCGGACTCGTGCTCAATAAACATATCCTCTTTTCCCTGCATCTTATTTGATCCTCTTCTCTCTTTCTCTCGCAATTAAGTATCGATTTGGTGGGGCAGGTCTAATACGAAGACACCCGCTTGACCATAACGACTCATCGCTCTTGTTTGCCCCCTCTCTAGTTACCTTCCACATCGCTGTTACGTGAGTTCCAAGCCTCGCTCAACATCCTCTCTTGTTCACTTAGACTCGAAACATACTTGCTTGTTCAACATCCAAGATTTGGGCACTTGTCCCTACTAAGACTCAGCGGCAACTACCTTCCTTCCCCTTCCTCAGCCTTACCTTACTCACTTGCGTGCTTTTGAGCATGTACAGTGGGAGCACAAAGGCAGCCACTACACCTATAAATTTTGACACCATTTGGTGTCATTTGTTCAGGCCTGCCGTATCCTCTACAGTGTTGATGCCTCCTCGAGCTTGTTGACTATATGCAAGTGCACCTGGTCCCAGTCCAGCTCTGGGCCCAACACTGCTGCCACCAGCACCACCACCAGTGGTGCAGCAGCAGCCTTTCATGATGAACAGTACACATGTAGGACATACTCACAGTGACAAAGTAGACTGTGGTGAGATATGAGGGTGGTACTTGAAGCAGCAACAGAGAGATCTAGCAAGTGAAGCAGATGTGGAGTCTGGCACACAACAGATGAGAACTGGTGTTTATACAATAGAGGGAGACATACCTGGCACACAACAGATGAGAACTGGTGTGGTGCCAGAGCGTACATGGTACTCTACTTATACTGCTACAGGAGGTGACGGTAGTAACACAGGTCACAGTAAATACAAGGCGCATTGTTCTACAAGGAGACAAAAGGAATGTACTGTTCTGGAGAACAAGGCGTATAGAACAATAAAAGTCCAGACTATGATATCATAGTGACATCACAATAAAGATAAGAAAACAAGGGGAAGTACAAAGACAATAGTACAAGGACGGTCTAGAGAAGTCCATGATGTCATGTACATGTGATGTCATAGATAAGAGAATACAATAAGTCCGAGATTGTAATGATCATAATAATCTAATCTACATGTCCTGTATATCTAATCTAAATCAGTCCGTTATCTGCGTGTCCATGCGAGCCGCTAAGTGCGCGCGGGTCACTTATCAACATCTCCCCGTGATCAGCAATCTAGGATTTAGCATAAGCCCATGTCTACATTGTGTTGTTGGAGCAGGGTGCGTGCGAGCGACTTGGTAAAGCCGTCTGCAACCATTTCCAGAGTAGGGGTTCTAATAAGAGTGATGGTCCTCTTTTCGATGTACTCCCTAATGACATGATGCCTAATGGCAATGTGCTTTGATCACCTCCCAGTGACAGGGTTCAAGGCCAAGTCAATGGCACCCTTGTTGTCACCATGTAGTGGGATGGGGTCGTTGACCTCGTACCCGAGTTCCAAAAGGAAGCTCTGATACCAAGCGGCTTGGTTGGCCGCATCGGTCATGGCCATGTATTCCGCCTCTGTAGTGTTTTGGGCCACTGTCTTTTGCTTTCGCGAGGACCAGCTTATTGCACCATTGGCTAAAAGGAACACATAACCCGAAGTGGAGTGTCTGTCGTCAACCTGGTCACCCAGGGAAGAATCAGAGTAGCCAACAAGGCCGTCTCCACTGGCGCCATCGTAGACTATCCGCATATCCACAGTGCCTACTAAGTAAGCCAGGACATATTGCGCAAGTCGCAGATGTTGGGGGGAAGGGTTCGCTGCATACTGCGCCAGACGTGACACAGCACAGGAAATGTCTGGTCTAGTACCAATCTGAACATACAGCAGACTACCAATGAGTGACTGGTAGTGCGTAATGTCAGAGGCAGTAGCCTGACCCGTATATTTTTGAAGGTGCTCGTCAGCACCAGCGGGCAAGGGTGTGGAGTGTGGAGTGGCATCAGTCATGCCGAAGCGTTCAAGGACATCCTTGACATAGCCAGACTGGTCTATTTCGATGCGCCTGAGGGAGCGGTCGCGCACAATGCGCATACCTAGATATGACTCTATCTCCCCGAGATCTGTCATCTCATAGTGCTCAGAAAGATCCGACTTAAGACGCTTGATTCTCTCCAGAGAAGCACCCAAAATTGTGATGTCGTCAACGTAAACGATAACGAAGAGTGGTCCATCCCCCTCTCGTTGAGGCAACACATATACGCCGGCATCGGCAAACGTCCGCTTAAAGCCGAGTGCAAGTAGCACTCCATGGAATTGCAAGTTCCATGCACGGGAGGCTTGTTTGAGACCATATATCGCCTTGACTAGGCGACACACCTTCGTCTCTGCACCAGTGGTGATGAACCCTTGTGGTTGCTCCATGTAAATCTCCTCGTCAAGCACGCCATTGAGGAACGCAGACTTGACATCCATTTGATGGATGTGCCAGTCCTCCAGCGCGGCCAACGCCAGAAGTAATCTCAGCGACTCGAATCGTGCGACGGGAGAGAAGGTTTCATCAAAATCAATACCAGGGATTTGCGTAAACCCCTTAGCCACCAAGCGAGCTCTGTAGCGGCCATCCGCTTTGAGCTTGAAGACCCATTTGGATTTTACTGCCTTGCGATTAGGCGGGAGATCTACTAACTCCCATGTGCCATTCTTGGCGAGCGCATCCATCTCATACTGACACGCCGTTGTCCACTCACCTGCATCCACAGACCGCATGGCCTCTGCATAGGATGCAGGATCTCTTCCGACATAAGCTGCAGCCAACAGCTCTGCAAAGCCCAACCGTCTACCACGTGTGGCCACGTTATCCGCTGTGAAGTAGCGGGGATTGGGCACTGGTGCACGGGCAGAGCGTCTAGGTGCATTGTCCATCTCACGCAACAGCTGACTACGCTGTGCGCGGTCCTCAAAGCCACCAGGCATATCTGGTGAGGGAGGAGGGACATTGCGCATAATGCGCGTTGCACTTTGACGCGGTGGTGGGGAAGTCAGAGGGAGCTGCTCACGCTTAGGTGTGACAGGAAGAGTGGGTGGGGCAGGTGGTGGTGGCGTGTGTGGGCGCTCTTGTGTGGGGTCTAAAATGTCTTCAACATCCTCCTCACTACTGTCTGAGTGTGTAGGGGAGGGTGCTCGCTGTGGTGGTAACGCCGACGTGCTAGGTACGGCAATTACTGATGTGGGTAGTGGTTGTGAGGCCACTTGAGAAGGTGGTGGGTGTGTCTCAGCACCCTGGAGGGACGGGAAGCTACTCTCGTCGAATGTCACATCCCTGGACAAACGGACAGAGTGGGTTTGGCGGTCCCAGAGCTTATAGCCCTTAGATTCGGGCTCAAACCCAATAAGCGTGACCTCAATGGCCTTCGCATCCAATTTGCGACGCTTATCAGCGGGTACGTGCATGTACCCCTTGCATCCGAAGATGCGCAAGTGAGAGACATCTGGTACTTTGCCAGAGTACCAGAGCTCATAGGGTGTGCGCCACTTAAGCGTACGGGTGGGAGAGCGGTTATAGATGTGTACCGCAGTGCTCATAGCATGCTCCCAGAAGCCTTTAGACATGCCTGCTGTGTGTAGCATGGCCATTGCCTTATCCGTAATGGTGCGGTTAAACCGCTCGGCTTTCCCGTTCGACTGTGGTGAACCTGGCATCGTAAGGTGATGCTCTATCCCTCTCTGCTTGAGAATGTCCTGTACTTGGCTCGCCATGTACTCGCCTCCGCGGTCAGAGTGGAGTGCGCGCAGTTTATGGGACGTCTGGGTTTCACCCCAGGCCAAATACATTTGCAGCGCTTTCACAAACTGATCCTTCGACTTAATGAAGTACATCACTGCATGCTTGGAGTGGTCGTCTATGAAGGTGGTGGTGTACGCGGAGCCTTGTAAGGACTGAGTTTGCATTGGACCGGCGAGGTCACTGTGTACAATCTCAAAGATACGGGTTGTCCTTTTGGTGGAGGACGCAGAGAAAGGTTGGCGAGTGGATTTACCCAACTCGCACCCACGACACACAGCAGTATGCGTGGTAGAGCTGTCAATGTCCATGCCAGTAGTGGCAGAGGGACCGTACGACTTGAGAGCAGCAGAGGAGATGTGTCCCATGCGCTGATGCCAGATATCAAGAGTGGTGGCAGCACTTTTGACGTGAGCATTGAGGCCAATGCTTGAAGCGTCCAACCAATAGAGGTTGTCCTCCAAGTAGCCAACAGCTACACATTGCTTTTTGACAGATATTTTAAATGAGCCACTGTCAAAGGCTACTTCCGCACCCTTTTGTGCTAAGGCACGCGTCGACAAGAAGCGTGTCTTCACCTGTGGAAGGTGTAGCACATTACTGAGGGTGATGGGAAGACCCTGGCTCGTAGTGAAGACGACGGAGCCTACACCAACTTGGTCGATGGTGGACTTGTCCCCAAGGCGCACAGCACCTTTGCACGGGGTATAGTCTTTGAAGTCGGACCGATGTGGTGTGATGTGGTGTGTAGCACCACTGTCCATCATCCAACGCACACGCGAGGCAGCATACAAGGCAACTCCAACTGCATTGTCCGCCCAGTTAATGGCGGGCTCATCATTGACCTCCTTAATGGAGGCGGTGGTTGGTACTAATACATGACTATTGGCAGCCTTGTTGCTAGTGTCCTTCAATTTCCCCGCAGCTTCATCCTTCTTCCTCTGCCTGCAATCAGGCTTGATGTGCCCCTTTTTGTTACAGTAGTGGCAGGTAAGTTGAGAATGGTCTCTCTTCTTACGTGGGCCACTGTTTGTGGGTCTAATGGGGGCAGCCTTGTTGAGGGAAGAGCCAGAGGGGCCAGTACGACGCGCTTCCTCCGAAACTATGCGCGCAATTATTTCAGCGTGCTTGAGCTTGGAGGGGGCGCCACTGGCGAGGATGGTTGATGCCAAGACCTCATAAGAGGCTGGCAGAGCGTGGAGGAGAATGAGACAGAATTGGGTGTCAGTGACACCCATCTGCGCGTTGGTAAGGCCGACTCGTAGCTCATTGAGCTTGGCCAACTGAGAGGCCATGGGCGTGGAGTCGTCGAGGCGGGCTTGGGTGAGTTGGATCCACAGATTAAAGATGGTGGTGCTGCCGCTAGCACCAGCATAGACGTCCTTCAGCTTGTCCCACTTTGATTTGAAGGTGGGATAGGCGAGTGGGTCGGCAACGAGGGAGTAGACGTCGGGTTTGAGGTAGAGGCGGAGGTACGCCTTTGCCCGACGCTGGACAGAGTCCCACTCATCAGAAGTGACTCCAGTGGGAGGAACCTGGAGGTGAAATACGTCCTCCGCTTCATGCAGCGTGAGGATTGCCTCCAAGGTCCCAGACCACTCGTTCCAGTTTGACCCGTCAAACCTGCTGAGGTGGATGCCTGAGGGCATGCCAAAGGAGTTGCCATAGGCATTGGCGATGCGTGAGGAGGGTGTGGACCCAGTTGGAAAAGGGGGGAGTGAGCCCCCTGCTGTGGCGCCTGTGGCCGCACCGGTGGCACCAGTGGGCGAGGCAGCGCGAGATGATTGGCCAGACATAGGGATGATTTATCTATCGCCGAGGAGCAGTCAGCGATAGTGCTTCATAATAGTTGCAAGATAGGGGGGTAGACACTCCTGTCTGTGAATCTGTAAGGCCAGAACACTAACGCGTCCTGCCTCCTGTGGTATGCCAGTGATACAAGGGCTAGGCCCAGGTTGGAAGATCCCTTTGCCATACTAGGAGCCAGCTGCCAGCCAGGATGTGTCTAAGACACAGCTCACTAGTTTGCGTCAGGGGGATGTGGAATGATGTCTTTCAGAGCCCAAGGCTGTCTACCTCAGCCTTCTCGGCCTGTTGGTTGCCTCATCGCCACAAGTGGCTTCACTGAATCCTTTCCCATTGCCGCTACAAGGCAGGAGTCTGGTTGCAGAACACCATAAGGTGAACACCCCCCAGAGTCTGAACCAGGTTTTACACTCCCATGGTGAGGAGATCCTGCGCCCAGTGTGGAGCACCAGAGACAGCTGGCGCTAAGCTCCACAATACACAGCCCAGTGGGCCATGCACACCTGGATATGGATTAAGGGGCTACCAGATCCAATCTCCTTGCGCATAGCGCAGGGGCTAGGAAAACAGTGGGGGTGAAAGTAGGACTACTGGGCAGTACATGTACAGGAGGTTCCTCAGCAGTGACAACTGACGCCTCAGTGTCCACTGCCTTGGGCAAGGCTGGTGAGGCCCCAGACAGACCTTGACCTGGTGTGTGATCCTAGGAACACAGTGACCAGCCAAGTGGAGTGGCTTGGGCACCAGGGCCCATAACCTGATGAACAGTACACATGTAGGACATACTCACAGTGACAAAGTAGACTGTGGTGAGATATGAGGGTGGTACTTGAAGCAGCAACAGAGAGATCTAGCAAGTGAAGCAGATGTGGAGTCTGGCACACAACAGATGAGAACTGGTGTTTATACAATAGAGGGAGACATACCTGGCACACAACAGATGAGAACTGGTGTGGTGCCAGAGCGTACATGGTACTCTACTTATACTGCTACAGGAGGTGACGGTAGTAACACAGGTCACAGTAAATACAAGGCGCATTGTTCTACAAGGAGACAAAAGGAATGTACTGTTCTGGAGAACAAGGCGTATAGAACAATAAAAGTCCAGACTATGATATCATAGTGACATCACAATAAAGATAAGAAAACAAGGGGAAGTACAAAGACAATAGTACAAGGACGGTCTAGAGAAGTCCATGATGTCATGTACATGTGATGTCATAGATAAGAGAATACAATAAGTCCGAGATTGTAATGATCATAATAATCTAATCTACATGTCCTGTATATCTAATCTAAATCAGTCCGTTATCTGCGTGTCCATGCGAGCCGCTAAGTGCGCGCGGGTCACTTATCAACATTTCATTCCACCACCACCACCATTCCAGCCCTTGCATGCTGGAGGATATCCTGTTCCAGGTGGCAATAGTCAGTATTGTACTGTCAGTCTGGATGTGAATGCACCTGCCTATGTGCATCCCTATGGTGCGCAACCCTATGGCACACAACCCTACGGTATACCACCCTATGGTGTGCCGCTGGCTTACCCTCCAATCCCTCCCCACTTCGCCTCCTATCCTGGGAATGTGCAACTTCAGCCATGGGGTTATGTAAGGTACCCTGGTCAGTTGCCAAACCCCATCCCACATCCAGTAGCCACACGGCCAGATGAGCAAGCTGAGGCTCAAGTCTGCGCTGCCATTGCGCCAGAGGTTGGGGTTGTTGAGAGAGATGCACATATGGCAACAAGTATGCATGAGGGCAGGGACAAGTTGAAGGCAGTCCAGCAAAAGAAGAGTTATCCAAATAAAGAAGTCAGCAAAGGAGGTATGTCACTTTTAGTTGGTGAAACACTTACCACTGACATCCTGAAGTTTGGCAGTTCTGGGTTGAAGTCAACAGGGAGATCAAGCAGACCTTTGCTGCCCAGACCGACATGACCTGGCCAGAGTTTGAAACTGATGCATTGGAACAGTTCAATGCTCGCGGAGATGTGTGTCTGGGGTATCGGGTCAGCAGTGATAATTGAGGTTGGATATCTCTCACCTGCTCATCGGACTGGAAAATGGCCGTTGCCAGCATGCAAGAAAAGGTACTCATGGCACGGACACACGCAGTGATGATGGAGATAAGGGATGTGGTAAGTCATGGACAGTCTCAACAAATGAAAGAAGTACTTACTTTTTTGGGGTTACAGAGCACATTGAATCAACCAAAGACATGTGGAAAAGGGAAGGGGAAGGAGAAGTGATGCCGCGACAACGACATACCCCCAGAGGCTATGCCAGAAGCAAGTGCCAAGAGACCCACCTCCTCAGTGTGCAGACACATCTGCTATGCAACAAACACAGCAAGTCCTCTGGGTTGTGTAAATATTGCTGGGTTGAACCAGCAAGAGAGGGTGTAGAGGGGGGGCACATCAACATCGAGCATAGGGAGATGACATATTGGGCAAAACTCATCATAAGCAAAACATAAAATGGAAGCACGATGAACAAAAACTTACCAATATCTAGGAGCTCGGGAAAGCAAAGAAGAGCTTGCGGCTGAATATGAAGCCTTACGATCGCCCAGCCGCAAAGAGACCAAGGGGCACTGGTGCAGCACCAGAGGTCCACATCACTGACAACATCACACCTATGTCAGGTGTGGTGGCGTCACAGAGCTCCTATGTCTTGTCAGGGACCCAGGTTACTCGATCGGGGTCAGGCTCAGGTCCTTCACATGCTACTCAAGTCAGCAACATCGCCGTACACACTGAGGCACCAGCACCCACTCCCATGGAGAACAGGTCACCTTCCCCACCAGCCTACACTTCCCTGGAACTGTTATGGGATTGTTATAAGCAAGGACAAGTCCTGTTGGTATATGAGGTCCTCACCCTCATGGACATTGAAGAACCAGTGCCAGGCTTGACATATGTCACGGTCATGTGACATGACACCACATAAGTGTTCCTGATTCAGACTGATGACTTTATTTGATATTTAGATCTGGTGTGCTGGCACTTATTGCCAGCAAGACTGAGATGCTGTCACTCACTGGCATCTAGAAAATTGCACAAAAATAGCTAGCCTTGTATGATATAAAAGCAGCCAGTAGTTTACTATGTAGTCCTCATCTTGGTCTTTTCAATAATCTATCCCATTTCTTGTCTTGCCTCTTGTCCCTCAAGTCCGACACTTTTCGCTTAGCTAAGCAACCCAGCCCGGTACCCTGACCCTCTTGTGTGTTTGCTTGAGGAAGAGTCCATTGGACTGTAAACATCACAGAGTTGCCAGACTATAACCGTATTTGTGTATACCTTGTGAACGATCCAGGTGATTGTAACAACATACCTTGATAGCCACACTGACTTGTTCAACTTTGGGTACAACGACACGCTTGAACTCTTTGTACTGGATAAGTCACTCCTCTCAGGTTTTGGCCTTGGTACACAAAACGCCCACCATGTCCATCGCTTCATACAAGACAAGTTCTTGGAGCCCCTCGGTTTGATGGACACTACAGCACCTCATGAACTGCCATCCACCGAAGTTGCTGCCCCAACCGCCCAAACAACTCAACTTGAAGACACTGTGCAGCATGATGATGGGGTCAAAGGCCAGGCTATAGCAGAGGGGGAAACAGAGGTATGGCTTTCCATTTCAGGTGATGAGATTGAGGACTTGAAGGATGAGATCAATGAGGATACAGATGAAGGGAGTGATGTAGCAAGCGTGACCATGGTGTGATTTGTTGGCTTTGTCAGCTGGCTGCTGAAAGCACCACGCTGAAGATACCCTGAAAACTACAATAATTTGCTTGAAATCCAGTTTTTCCGTGCCCTCATGAGGACCACCCAATATATTTATGTGCACATGACAGAGAACTAGAATATTAAGCGTGTACATCATACCCACAGTGGGCAAACCAACCCTTCACATTTTCTGCCATGACTGAGTGAACCGCCTGCCACAACACATTATACACTGTGCCATTCTCAGACTCCAAGTCCTGGTTCACTTGATCATGATTTGCACGCAGCCACGCCTTGATGGTCAAGAAGGCAAGCTCGATAGGGTTGAAATCAGGTGAATATGCAGGGAGGAACAGCAGGTGCGCGCTGCGTTCCTCGACCATCTCACGAATCCCAGCAACCTTGTGAATTGACGTGTTGTCAACAATGAGTACAGAATTGGGGAGAGGCCATTCATTCATGAGTGGAAGTAAGCCCTGAATGAATTGTCGGAAGTCTGCACCAGTGATAGCATTCTCAACAACCTCCAGGTGAATTATCCCATCAAGGGTGATGGCTGAGAGCATGGAGTACTTTGCCCCACAGAATTGAAACTCATACTGACACACTCACTTACCATGTAATGACCATGTGTATGGATGGCCTCCTCAACATCAGCCAGTTGAAATGGCTTTCATCAGTGAACACAAGCTGTTCTGGGCAGAAGTGCCCATTGATGAGATTTTTGAAGTCTTCTCAATCTTGCTCATTTCACTCCAGAGCAGCCTGTGTGACCTACAAAGTTGACAGTGAGGGCAGCACTACAGTAATCAGGTGGAGATGACCCACCATTTTCATATTGTAACCCTCCCTTTGGAGGGAATGTGTGACTGTTTGCACCAACACCTCAATATTGCAAACCTCATGAAGTTCCATCTGCAACTCCGTGAGCGCTAGGTTGGGTTGGCAAGCTACACAATCACAAAGGAACTACACTCATGAGACATTGACCAAATTGAAAGATAGAAACTCATACCTTTCTATCCATCACAGTGAGGATGCATGGCTGACCAGTGACAACTGGCTTGCACAAAACATTGCCAGTTTCACGATGTGTGCTTTGCAATTGCTTGATGGATCACATGCTGATTCCTGTAAGTTCATGGATATCCAAGTTGCAAAGACCCTGGATGGACAAAGACATAGCCATTTCCTTAAGCTCGTTTGAAATGTGATGGCCAACCATGGATCAAGGGGAGAGGTGGAGGACAAAAAAAGGAGCCAACCTTCCACAATGGGCAGTGAGTACAGGATAACCTTAACTTTGCAGGCCCTTTGGTGCCATCCCAGCATCCCAGGATAACTATTTGATACCATGGATAACTATTTAATAACTACATATTTGTGAGATACCAAATTTCCCAAGAATTTCAAACCATTAGTCCCAGCTAGAAATCAGTTGAACGATATGGAATTATGTAAAATCTAGTGGACTATTTGGACATATTTGGTCTGATTATACAATTTGAACTGAGCTTATTTTTTTTTTGAATCACGTAAAACAAATTTAGAATGCTATCAAATTGTTGTATGGCATTTTATCTAATTCAAAAATATAGTTACATAACTTGAGAATGAAATCGAATGCCATCGAATTATATAATGCGGTGCACATCTAATCATATCAAATGCAGTAGAATGATTTCAAAACATCGATGTTATTTGTTTCCATTTGTTAACAAACACTTTTTTCAAATCTAATTGAATTACAAGTTGTTTTATCTATCTAATCATTTTGAATCACCTAAGAACTGACTGCACCTTGTTGACATGTGCAAGTTGTGCCTTGAGTTGTGTGTTTTCGCCTAGAACATAATATATGCGTTATGTTGAGTTAGAGTTGATAAAATGTCGCCTCTCACCTATTTGGAGACCACTGCCTTTGCTGAGGCCTTCGCATCGACCTCCTTCTGTTTGAACACCTGTATGCGCACATAGTATGCGCAATTGTAAGCACTGTACCAAAGTGCACTGTGAGTGAATGGACACTTACTGCCTTAGAACCTGCCTCCAGAGTGTCCCAATATCAGGCAAAGTCCCCTTTGGTCCCTTCAGGATGGGAAATACACCATACACCAGCCCCTGGCACAGATGTTCCTATAGAACCCGAAATATGTCAGTAATGCGTCAATGGGGGCCTGAGTGGTGATTGAGGCACTGACCTTGCACTCTTGGCACCGCCTGGTATCATCCTTTTTTTGCAGGCATACTTCTTCTCTACCCTCTTTCCAGTGGTGGCTGCAGAGGGTGATGTTGTGCTTGAACTAAGGGTTGGGCCTGATGTGTTGCCAGTGGTGTGTGGATTCGATGATGTCTCTGATATGACTCTCCATTGGTACCAGGGTCGAGTGTCAGGGTCGGTATGACATCAGGTACCATTCCAAATAAGAACCCACTTGCACTTAGATCGTCGAATACATCTGCGCTGCAATCAAACTCGTGTAAAACCAATACAGTGGATCTATGGGGGTGATCCCCTTGGGCATACTACCGGCAATATTTTTCTGCAACGATGGCAACTCAGATACATCATCGCTGCTTGCAAGCCTGGGCCTCTTTGTACTAGTTGCTTGAGCCGTTTCCGTGTCCGGTTCTGCGCCACCTTCCTCCTTGACTGCTATGCCACACTTCTTAACAAAGGTGCTGTGCCACTGTGAATATATCAACGTTGCGACAGCTTGAGCTTTCCAGTGACCTTCACAGTAGCGCAGTATTTCGAATTTGACCTCCATGTCGTAGTAATAATGTTCTTGGACATCCATGGGCGCGTCCCCCCATTTGGGCGGAGCAGCTTTCCAATTGAGGAGCCCATGCCATATCAAGCACGCAAACACCTGAATCTGGCCTGCAACAATACTGTTGATTGGCATGCCATCCACATTCTCGATGTATAACATCGCTACGTTGATCCCTTGGGCGGATCTTGTCCCACCTCAATGATTGTCCCCAGGCACCAGACTGGACAAGTCGTTCACGGTATCTGAATGAAGTTTCCAGGCCAATTTTGTCCAGAACTTGATGAGGGGGTAGTCACTTCACACAAGTGGCTTAATCAGCTTCCATGTACTTCGGTCAACTGTCTTGTGATCAGACTCCTGATTGCAAGTGGTTGGAGTCTTCGACGTTTCCATGTATGCCAGAACTATCTTGTGTGACTTCGTGAGCTCTTCATGACTCATCCTACACCATGTGTATTAGTAGACATTCTAGAATCGCTGAACATGATAATACCTCAGTGAATTGTAGCCACGTGTAAGTTGCTGGAATTGATGCTCGCATTGCTGGTACATATATGCGAGCCTCACATATGCTGGATCTGATCCCTGTGAATTGCTGCTGACTTGTCCAGAAACAATGGGTTGAGAATGGGGTAGAAGCCCCAGGCCTATATGTGGGCTGACCAGTGCACTTGTCAGGTCAAGACGTTCATCAGATGTGCCAGTGGCTGTGAAGTTGTCTGTGAAGTTGTTATGGTTGTCAGTATTTCCTAGAATATCACCAAAGCTAAACGTAGAGAAGTGCTGTGTTGCCAGGAAGGAGAGTGCATTCGATGCCATGTTCTTGGTTAAGAGAGAGATGCACTTTTTCCGACTTACACTTGAAACGCAAGATGGTTGGGGTTGGGGTATCTCATGTGGACCAGCCACAATGAATGCCATTAGCTCCCAGTGTACCTTCGGTGGACTTGTACATAGCTCAGGCTGTGGCCCAGTCGCGCCTGGTCTATCTAGCGTTGGGCTTGCCATTTTGGGAAGGAAGCTCGACCTTAATTCATTCAGCGGGAAGTGAGGATCGCCCAGGCTGATGACACTGTATGCAGCAGTATGCTACAGTGCAGACTCACCTGCTGTAGGGGCATGCATGCGGCTACCACACAACGCTGCACAATGCCTTGAGTATTTACGCATTTCATGTATGTGTCTACACACGCTCTATGTACTTGTGTTTATTATTTATTCACTTGTCGTCCCTCGTATTTGTGGTTCCATCTTCGTCACCTGGTATATCCTCTTCAATACCCGACATTATAGCAACATCAAAGCCCGGCTTCTCGACTACAAAAAATGGTCCTCCGCTGACTGACCATCTATTGATGGTTTGTGAGAAATCATTGCGACAACTGACTGAATGGCCTTGACATCAACAAATTTCAGCTCACCGTCTCCTAAATAAACACATGACCAAAGTGTGTTCATGGATAATCAGAGTAGTGACAGATCTGGCTGAGAATACAGTGATACCAAAGTGAGAGCCCTATCTCCATTTTTGTGTCAGAGATGAATGAAAAAGTACACTTCTGCAAAGCATGTTTCATCACCGAGGCAAAGCTGGGTCCAACGTGGGTCCAATGTAGTTAGCATTGAGAATTGAGAATGTGGTGGGGAACGCAACACTCACCTTTACATTCCGTGCAGTACGCTGCTTCTCAAGAGGTTTTTGTTTCTCTTTCCATGTGCTGTAGCAGTTTTGTGATGAACAGTACACATGTAGGACATACTCACAGTGACAAAGTGGACTGTGGTGAGATATGAAAGTGGTACTTGAAGCAGCAACAGAGATAGTTCTTGCAAGTGAAGCAGAGGTGGTGTCTGGCACACAACAGATGAGAACTGGTGTTTATACAACAGAGGGAGACATACCTGGCACACAACAGATGAGAACTGGTGTGGTGCCAGAGCGTACATGGTACTCTACTTATACTGCTACAGGGAGTGACGGTAGTAACACAGGTCACAGTAAATACAAGGAGCGTTGTTCTACAGAGGGACACAAAGGAGTGTGCAGAAGGAGAACAAAAGCGCAAAGAACAATAGAAGTCTAGACTGATGATATCATAGTGACATCACAATAAGGATAGAACAAAAGGAATGAGTACAAGGACGAAATACAATAGGAGTCCAGAGGAGTCCATGATGTCATTGTACAGTGATGTCATAGATAAGGAAATACAATAAGTCCGAGATTGTAATGATCATAATGATCTAATCTATATGTCCTGTATATCTAATCTAAAGCAGTCCGTTATCTGCGTGTCCATACGAGCCGCTAAGTGCGCGCGGGTCACTTATCAACATCTCCCCGTGATCAGCAATCTAGGATTTAGCACAAGCCCATGTCTATATTGTGTTGTTGGAGTAGGGTGCGCGCGAGCGACTTGGTAAAGCCGTCTGCAACCATTTCCAGAGTAGGGGTTCTAATAAGAGTGATGGTCCTCTTTTCGATGTACTCCCTAATGACATGATGCCTAATGGCAATGTGCTTCGATCGCCTCCCAGTGACAGGGTTCAAAGCCAAATCAATGGCACCCTTGTTGTCACCATGCAATGGGATGGGGTCGTCGACCTCGTACCCGAGTTCCAAAAGGAAACTCTGATACCAAGCGGCTTGGTTGGCCGCATCGGTCATGGCCATGTATTCCGCCTCTGTAGTGTTTTGGGCCACTGTCTTTTGCTTTCGCGAGGACCAGCTTATTGCACCATTGGCTAAAAGGAACACATAACCCGAAGTGGAGTGTCTGTCGTCAACCTGGTCACCCAGGGAAGAGTCAGAGTAGCCAACGAGGCCGTCTCCACTGGCGCCATCGTAGACTATCCGCATATCCATAGTGCCTACTAAGTAAGCCAGGACATATTGCGCAAGTCGCAGATGTTGGGGGGAAGGATTCGCTGCATACTGCGCCAGTCGTGACACAGCGAAGGAAATGTCTGGTCTAGTACCAATCTGAACGTACAGCAGACTACCAATGAGTGACTGGTAGTGCATAATGTCAGAGGCAGTAGCCTGACCCGTATATTTATGAAGGTGCTCGTCAGCACCAGCGGGCAGGGGTGTGGAGTGTGGTGTGGCATCAGTCATGCCAAAGCGTTCAAGGACATCCTTGACATAGCCAGACTGGTCTATTTCGATGCGTCTGAGGGAGCGGTCGCGCACAATGCGCATACCAAGATATGACTCTATCTCCCCGAGATCTGTCATCTCATAGCGCTCAGAAAGATCTGACTTGAGACGCTTGATTCTCTCCAGAGAAGCACCCAAAATTGTGATGTCGTCAACGTAAACGATAACGAAGAGTGGTCCATCCCCCTCTCGTTGAGGCAGCACATATACGCCGGCATCGGCAAACGTCCGCTTAAAGCCGAGTGCAAGTAGCACTCCATGGAATTGCAAGTTCCATGCACGGGAGGCTTGTTTGAGACCATATATCGCCTTGACTAGGCGACACACCTTCGTCTCTGCACCAGTGGTGATGAAGCCTTGTGGTTGCTCCATGTAAATCTCCTCGTCAAGCACGCCATTGAGGAACGCAGACTTGACATCCATCTGATGGATGTGCCAGTCCTCCAGCGCGGCCAACGCTAGAAGTAATCTCAGCGACTCGAATCGTGCGACGGGAGAGAAGGTTTCATCAAAATCTATGCCAGGGATTTGCGTAAACCCCTTAGCCACCAAGCGAGCTCTGTAGCGGCCATCCGCTTTGAGCTTGAAGACCCATTTGGATTTTACTGCCTTGCGATTAGGCGGGAGATCTACTAACTCCCATGTGCCATTCTTGGCGAGCGCATCCATTTCATACTGACACGCCGTTGTCCACTCACCTGCATCCACAGACCGCATGGCCTCTGTATAGGATGCAGGATCTCTTCCCACATAAGCTGCAGCTAAGAGCTCTGCAAACCCCAGCCGTCTACCACGTGTGGCCACATTATCCGCAGTGAAGTAGCGGGGATTGGGCACTGGTGCACGGGCAGAGCGTCTTGGTGCATTGTCCATCTCACGCAACAGCTGACTACGCTGTGCGCGGTCCTCAAAGCCACCAGGCATATCTGGTGAGGGAGGAGGGACATTGCGCATAATGCGCGTTGCACTTTGACGCGGTGGTGGAGAAGTCAGAGGGGGCTGTTCACGCTTAGGTGTGACAGGAAGAGTGGGTGGGGCAGGTGGTGGTGGCGTGTGTGGGCGCTCTTGTTTGGGGTCTAAAATGTCTTCGACATCCTCCTCACTACTGTCAGAGTGTGTAGGGGAGGGTGCTCGCTGTGGTGGTAACGCCGACGTGCTAGGTACGGCAATTACTGGTGTAGGTAGTGGTGGTGAGGCCACTTGAGAAGGTGGTGGGTGTGTCTCGGCACCCTGGAGGGACGGGAAGCTGCTCTCGTCGAATGTCACATCCCTGGACAACCGGACAGAGCGGGTTTGGCGGTCCCAGAGCTTATAGCCCTTAGATTCGGGCTCAAACCCAATAAGCGTGACCTCAATGGCCTTCGCATCCAATTTGCGACGCTTATCAGCGGGTACGTGCATGTACCCCTTGCATCCAAAGATGCGCAAGTGTGAGACATCTGGTACCTTGCCAGAGTACCAGAGCTCATAAGGTGTGCGCCACTTAAGCGTACGGGTGGGAGAGCGGTTATAGATGTGTACCGCAGTGCTCATAGCATGCTCCCAGAAGCCTTTAGACATGCCTGCTGTGTGTAGCATGGCCATTGCCTTATCCGTAATGGTGCGGTTAAACCGCTCGGCTTTCCCGTTCGACTGTGGTGAACCTGGCATCGTAAGGTGATGCTCTATCCCTCTCTGCTTGAGAATGTCCTGTACTTGGCTCGCCATGTACTCGCCTCCGCGGTCAGAGTGGAGTGCGCGCAGTTTATGGGACGTCTGGGTTTCACCCCAGGCCAAATACATTTGCAGCGCCTTCACAAACTGATCCTTCGACTTAATAAAGTACACCACTGCATGCTTGGAGTGGTCGTCTATGAAGGTGGCGGTGTACGTAGAGCCTTGTAGGGACTGAGTTTGCATTGGACCGGCGAGGTCACTGTGTACAATCTCAAAGATACGGGTTGTCCTTTTGGTGGAGGACGCAGAGAAAGGTCGACGAGTGGATTTACCCAACTCGCACCCACGACACACAGCAGTATGCGTGGTAGAGCTGTCAATGTCCATGCCAGTAGTGGCAGAGGGACCGTACGACTTGAGAGCGGCAGAGGAGATGTGTCCCATGCGCTGATGCCAGATATCAAGAGTGGTGGCAGCACTTTTGACGTGAGCATTGAGGCCAATGCTTGAAGCGTCCAACCAATAGAGGTTGTCCTCCAAGTAGCCAATAGCTACACATTGCTTTTTGACAGATATTTTAAATGAGCCACTGTCAAAGGCTACTTCTGCACCCTTTTGTGCTAAGGCACGCGTCGATAAGAAGCGTGTTTTCACCTGTGGAAGGTGTAGCACATTGCTGAGGGTGATTGGAAGGCCCTGGCTCGTAGTGAAGACGACGGAGCCTACACCAATTTGGTCGATTGTGGACTTGTCCCCAAGGCGCACAGCACCTTTGCATGGGGTATAGTCCTTGAAGTCGGACCGATGTGGTGTGATGTGGTGTGTAGCACCACTGTCCATCATCCAACGCACACGCGAGGCAGCATACAAGGCAACTCCAACTGCATTGTCCGCCCAGTTAATGGCGGGCTCATCATCGACCTCTTTAATGGAGGCGGTGGTAGGTACTAATACATGAGAGTTGGCAGCCTTGTTGCCGGTGTCCTTCAACTTCCCCGCAGCTTCATCCTTCTTCCTCTGCCTGCAGTCAGGCTTGATGTGCCCCTTTTTGTTACAGTAGTGGCAGGTAAGTTGAGAGTGGTCTCTCTTCTTACGTGGGCCACTGTTGGTGGGCCTAATGGGGGCAGCTTTGTTGAGGGAGGAGCTAGAGGGGCCAGTACGACGCGCTTCTTCCGAAACGATGCGCGCAATTATTTCAGCGTGCTTCAGTTTGGAGGGGGCGCCACTGGCAAGGATGGTGGACGCCAGAACCTCATAAGAGGCTGGCAGGGCGTGGAGAAGTATGAGACAGAATTGGGTGTCTGTGACACCCATCTGCGCGTTGGTGAGGCCGACCCGCAGCTCATTGAGCTTGGCCAACTGGGAGGCCATGGGCGCGGAGTCGTCGAGGCGGGCTTGGGTGAGTTGGATCCATAAGTTAAATATGGTGGTGCTGCCGCTAGCACCAGCATAGACATCCTTCAGCTTGTCCCACTTCGACTTGAAAGTGGGGTAGGCGAGTGGGTCGGCAACGAGGGAGTAGACGTCAGGCTTAAGGTAGAGGCGGAGGTACGCCTTGGCCCGACGCTGGACAGAGTCCCACTCATCAGAGGTGACTCCAGTGGGGGGGACCTGGAGGTGGAATACGTCCTCAGCTTCGTGCAGCGTGAGGATGGCCTCCAGGGTTCCAGACCACTCGTTCCAGTTTGACCCGTCAAACCTGCTGAGGTGGATGCCTGAGGGCATGCCAAAAGAGTTGCCATAGGCATTGGCGATGCGTGAAGAGGGTGTGGACCCAGTGGGAAAAGGGGGGAGTGAGCCCCCTGCTGTGCCTGCAGCCGCACCGGTGGCGCCAGTGGGCGAGGCAGCACGAGAAGTGTGTGTGGAAGACATAGGGATGATTTATCTATCGCCGAGGAGCAGTCAGCGATAGTGCTTCATAACAGTTGCAAGATATGGGGATAGACACTCCTGTCTGTGAATCTGTAAGGCCAGAACGCTAACGCGTCCTGCCTCCTGAAGTATGCCAGTGATACAAGGGCTAGGCCCAGGTTGGAAGATCCCTTTGCCATACTAGGAGCCAGCTGCCAGCCAGGATGTGTCTAAGACACGGCTCACTAGTTTGCGTCAGGGGGATATGGAATGATTCTTTCAGAGCCCAAGGCTGTCTACCTCAGCCTTCTCGGCCTGTTGGTTGCCTCATCGCCACAAGTGGCTTCACTGAATCCTTTCCCGTTGCCGCTACAAGGCAGGAGTCTGGTTGCAGAACACCATAAGGTGAACACCCCCCAGAGTCTGAACCAGGTTTTACACTCCCATGGTGAGGAGATCCTGCGCCCAGTGTGGAGCACCAGAGACAGCTGGCGCTAAGCTCCACAATACACAGCCCAGTGGGCCATGCACACCTGGATATGGATTAAGGGGCTACCAGATCCAATCTCCTTGCGCATAGCGCAGGGGCTAGGAAAACAGTGGGGGTGAAAGTAGGACTACTGGGCAGTACATGTACAGGAGGTTCCTCAGCAGTGACTACTGACGCCTCAGTGTCCACTGCCTTGGGCAAGGCTGGTGAGGCCCCAGACAGACCTTGACCTGGTGTGTGATCCTAGGAACACAGTGACCAGCCAAGTGGAGTGGCTTGGGCACCAGGGCCCATAACCTGATGAACAGTACACATGTAGGACATACTCACAGTGACAAAGTGGACTGTGGTGAGATATGAAAGTGGTACTTGAAGCAGCAACAGAGATAGTTCTTGCAAGTGAAGCAGAGGTGGTGTCTGGCACACAACAGATGAGAACTGGTGTTTATACAACAGAGGGAGACATACCTGGCACACAACAGATGAGAACTGGTGTGGTGCCAGAGCGTACATGGTACTCTACTTATACTGCTACAGGGAGTGACGGTAGTAACACAGGTCACAGTAAATACAAGGAGCGTTGTTCTACAGAGGGACACAAAGGAGTGTGCAGAAGGAGAACAAAAGCGCAAAGAACAATAGAAGTCTAGACTGATGATATCATAGTGACATCACAATAAGGATAGAACAAAAGGAATGAGTACAAGGACGAAATACAATAGGAGTCCAGAGGAGTCCATGATGTCATTGTACAGTGATGTCATAGATAAGGAAATACAATAAGTCCGAGATTGTAATGATCATAATGATCTAATCTATATGTCCTGTATATCTAATCTAAAGCAGTCCGTTATCTGCGTGTCCATACGAGCCGCTAAGTGCGCGCGGGTCACTTATCAACATTTTGCCCTGTGGGGATTCACAACATTGCCCATCTGTGCACGGAAACACTGGGTGGAGTGGAGGGCAACAGTTCTCACAATGCCCACACCTCGTTGTCTTGTAGGGGATGTGGAGTAGCATCCTGCGCACGCAATAAGACGAAGCCACCTCCCAGATCTTTAGACCCTCTAGGGAGAGACCGCCTCTGGTCTTCATCAAGGTCAGGGATCATAGCTTTGAGGGCATTGACCCAAGCACGCCTGATCCCATGCTGCGATAGATTCGCAAACAGATTAGAGTGTTGCTTTATCTCCTTGCCTAAGTTCCCGATTGTTTGTTCGAGAGTCCATTGAGATGAACACACTGGGGGCTGAGACGTACAACCTCGCAGGGCAGGTGGAGGAGGGAATGAAGGCATGGCCGTACAAAATGAAGGCGGGTTTGTTGTCGTTGACAATATATGATTTCAAATTCCTGAGCAAATGAGGTTAGGGCCAAATGAGCGGCGTGCACGTTCTGCTGGCTGATCTTGTGTTGGTTCATGAGCCGTATACCATGCACAAGCTTGCAGAAATTAGAATAGTATAAATTAGGAAGTATGCTGTATAATAAACCAGGGGCTAAGCCATAGAGACAAAGGAGGAATTCCCAGGCTTTGTAACCGCTAGTTAGCTTCTCAGCGATGTTACATGGGGGACGATCAAAGGAGCTCAGCAGATAATAAAGGGTGTCAGCAACAGATTTTCCATGCTGCTGCCAGACATCACCTCAGAGAACAGCCCATCTCCATGTAGACCTATCATCTGGCGTTGTACAGTCAATAGTACCATGCCAAAGACTGAGCATAAGATCCGATAGATTCAGTGCCACATGGTGCATGATGTCTGAGCCTGCAGAGTTTGGGAGTCCTAGCGTAGCTGTGGGGTCATGACCAGAGAAGATAGAAGGCTTTGAGATACCTGTCGCAAGCTGCCAAGCCTTGTACTTGTATCGTTAGGAGATGCAACCAGATATTTGAGATTCGTAGCATAGACATCTGACGAGGCTCTTGGGAGTGAGTGCCTTGACATTGATATCTGTGTGCATACACCCTTCAATGTTGTAACTTACTGGTTTCAAGAGTGCCAGAAAGTAATGCTTCCCTTGTGGCTCACAGCGCCCAGGCAGCCCACAGTATAGTTGGCAACCATGCTTGCCATGATAGCCAACAAATCCAGTGACATGCATCATCCCAGGACCATTGGCAGTAAGCAACACCAAAAAAATCTTGGACTGCACTTTGTGACCTAGGGCAGAATCCCAGAGTGCCAGACCTTCCCTCTGCAGTGCACACAGGTGGTAGACCCTGGGGAGCAGAAATGAGTCTGTATTCTTTGGATTGTTCAGTCCAGGAATAAAACCTCCGATCAATACATTTTTCTTCTTGTACCTGAGATCTGGTGAGAGGTTGAACAGAACCCAGATGTAAATCCAGCATGCGGACACCTTTTTTGCATATAGTTGGGCCCCATCCATTGAGAACATGAGGACAATGTCATCCCCGGTGACGCACCCATCCTGAAACACATTTATTAGATCAGATCCATGCAGGACATTGCTATATGTCTCCAGGTAGCCACACTGTTCAATTTCGGCCAGTATCTTGGATCTCTCTTCGTGTAGGTAATGAGCACGCTGTGTGCTCTTGGGATCACAATACAGAGCTTGTAACTGTGGCCCAATCAAAATTGTATGGAACTGCTGCTGAGGAATTCTGTCTCTCCCAGAGCTAGATTCTAGGCGGAATTGGTCATATCTTGCCTCCAAGCACATGGGGCAAGAATCAAGCTCTGAGAATGGGCCAGTGTATGCGAGGCACGAATTAATGCACATGTTGTGCACAATCGATTCTATTCCCATCAGACCAGACACCAGTCTCCCAGTCCTGTAATATGAGGGTAGTGGTATATCTGGGCAGCAACATAGAAAGGCAGTGCGATTGGTTTCATAAGTTGCCTCAGAGGGATTGCCCAGGTACAAGTCTATTGCAAATCGACTGTCGTCGTCAATCAGGTCAGTGGGCTGTTCTTGTGGCAGACTATGAAGGTGTTCAAGTGCTTCAGTAGACAAACTGTTGATGGGGTCATCCAGAGACGCAGATCAGAGTAGCCTAATAAACTCTGCAGTGTACTTATGGTCCTCCAGATGAATCAAATTTGGGTCCCAGAGATCTTCTACATCTCCAGATTGGTCAAAGCGAGGAGGAGGATCAGTGTGTGCGTTGGTGCCAGTGTGCACATCATCCAGCAGTATCGGATCTGGGGGTGTATAAGGGCCAGTCTCCCCAGGCGTAGTATCTTGTGGAAGTTGTGGCATAGTATCTTGTGGCCCAGACCCCATATCCATGTCATCTTGAGATCCCATGTCACCTAATAAACCGTCAGACGTGCTGTGTCCCTGAGGTTAACCCAGGTCATTGTGACTGCCATCCAATCCTGGTGTCCCATCTGTTTGATCCTATGAAACTAGAATGAGAAATATTTCACCACACACACAATAATACCCTACTGGCTGGTTGTGGGGCACTGTTGTTAGATGGCCGGGGACATTGGCTAGTGGCTGGGCCTGCCACACTTCGCCTGCAGGCATTACTTGACAAGGGTGCCTGCACCAGCTCCTGTGGGTCTAAATTGTGCAGGAAGTGTTGGAATCGCAGGGTAAATCGTAATAATGAGTTGCGATATCTCTTGTGGCTGTAAAACATAGTGCATGACACCTCCTTGCGTTGGCCTTTGCACTTTGCCTTGCAATCACAATAAAACTTTCTTGGACTTGACATACTAGTAGAATACTATTCAATATAACGCCATAGTGGCTATCTACAATGCACAGAAATGTGATTGAATAGACAGAAGCACCATGAAGATGAACTTATGGTGTTACTGGGAGGCTTGGCGTGGTACTATATCTTCGCGGCTTCAATCGCCTGTATGTGTTCACCTTAACACACTTAACGAGTGGCCTGCTTTGAGTCAGATATCAGATGGGCTATATAGGTTACTGTATGCAATGGATACATTTGGCTTGATAGACCCGACAATCACACCATTTGACACAATTCTACAGGATTCTCTATGAATGGAACAAGTGAATATTTGATCGAATAATTTCGAATGTGTTAGATAGTTTGACTTGATCTCTACGGGATTTGTTATATTTCCAGAAGATTTGTAATTAAAATATTTAATTCTATCCCATTCTTCGCATTTCTGACTGGGCATTAGTGTTTGAGAGTTCAGTCCTATGGACCAAAAAAAAACTGCAAACCAGACCAGACTGTAACCGATATGGACTGGACTGTCAGTTACAGTTCTTACCAGTTTGTGAATTTGTTGGTTACTGGTTCATCCATTCTGGGCAACAGCTCTAACCGTGGGAAAACTGGTTAGGACCGGTTCAAACTGCCCATTCTGCCATTCATAACTTACTGGTTTTGTTGCAGTGTTACAGGATCACACAAAGTTGTATTAGGTACAATTACAAACACAAAGTACACTAGCTAGCTACAAGTCATTACTGCAGTGTATTCTGTCCAAGTTGTTGAGTCCAAGTTGCATCATTGCCGTGTCACGTTGCATTGTTGTTGCATTGTGTTGTTGTCACGTTGTGTTGTTGTCACATTGTGTTGTTGTCACATTGTGTTGTTGTCATGTCACATTGTTGTCATTGTCGTGTTGTGTCATTGTCAAGCCCTGTTGTTGGGCTGTGTTGTTATCAAGCCCTGTTGCTGTTGTCAAGTTGAGTTGGTGTTGTATTGTGTTGTGTTGTGTTGTGTTGTGTTGTGTTGTGTTGTGTTGTGTTGTGTTGTTGTCTTCTGTCGTTGTTGTCTTGCTGTCTTGTCACCTTGTCATGATTGCACTACTATCATTGCTGTTGTGGCACTGCTGTTGTGGACTCAAGTGTTGCGTTAGGTCTGCCTAACGATGCTCAACTTGAGCAAGGACAGAGTGGCCAAAGATGCGAAAGGTGACTTAGTGAATATGAGTACACAACCTCAGAAGGAATGTGACTGCTACTGGCACTGGGGCGAAGTCCACCAGGCGTACGTGTCGCTGAATGATCTGCCTTACTAAGGCCAGACGTGTCAGTAGGCCGAGGGTGATGAGGAGACAGACGAAGAGGGAGGAGACGAGAATCAGATAAGGATTCAAGAAGACCAAGCTAAGGAGCTCAGTCTTCGCACTATGACTGTCCTAGGTATGAGTCAAGTCCGTACTACAAGACATGTGATAACCACAACAAGCTGACTGAGATAATCATCCCTGACTAATACTAGGGTAGTCAGAACCCTGTGAGACTGCAGTCCATACCAATGAGTCCGATCACAACATCACCCCCTTTTCAGGTGCGATGCCCTGACGCTCCAAAGCCCTCCTCCTCGTAACGAACCCTCGTGTGCTGCGGCTGCTGGGCACCCCTCCTGCCCCTGCGGGTCTTCTTCTTCGTCAACTCGTAATCCACCATGGTGCCCACCTCATCCTCGATGTGCTCCAGCATGTTGGCCATCTCCAGTCGGTGCCAACTACCTGCCACCTTGCCTTGAACCTCCCCCAGGGCAGCAATGAGGTCGTTGATGTGCTGGTTAAGGTGCTGCTGCTCCCGGTTGGTGAGGCAGTAGTGGTGGACCTCTGCCGTGAGGGAGAGGTCGTGAATGGAGTCGAGGCAGCGGTTGACGCGTGCCTGATCTTCGAAAGCGAATGTGAAGAGGACCATGTCCGCCATGGGGTACATGGGTTTGCTGCCGTAGATGTAGTGGGGGACGGCGTAAAGGGGGCGAGCATAGACCTTGTCCGACTCGTTGATGATACCTACTACTAGAGGGTCCGGCCCCATGATCACCTGGTGGTAGCAGGCTTCGTGCTCAACCCCGTCGGGGGAGACGATGTGAATGGGGAGGTAGTCCACACCGGCGTTGGCCTTAAAGCCGCTGGTGTGATGACTCACTGTCACTCGACAGGGAATCATGACAGGGTGTGGAAGACCGGGGGTGGTGGAGAACTTGGGAGAGGCAAAGGAGGCTGACTGGCTCGATGGGACAGAACTTGCAAGCTTGCAAGGGATAGTGGTGCTCAAAGAGAGGGGCACTGTGCGTGAAGAGGAGGAAGAGGCAGGCAGGAGAGGATGTCACAAGTGGACAGTCTGAGGGACTGTCCGTTCTATTGTGCTAGCTTATATACCTATAGGGATGGTCTGTGCGTAGGTTTAGGGCAGGCTTAGGGCCGCCTGACGGGTGCTGCGGAATACTGTGGAATGGAACATTCCAGAGACATCTAATAATAGTGTCCAATGAGAAAACCGTAAAGTATCGTATGACTGCTCCGCAGTCAATGACGTGATTGTGGTGTGACTGCTCCGCAGTCCAATCAAATAAATCCAAGGAATGGTACGACTTGGAGTTGTCAGGTGACTTTGATAAACCATGGGAGATCACATGACCAATCACATGATTGTTGGAGTACGGAATTCAAACTCCGACTTCGGATTTCCCCTTTAGGAAGGTGATTACATAAGACCGGACTGGTGCAGACCAGTCTTAGATGCCTGAGTCACGACCCAAGTTTCTAGGTTCATGACAGCTGGGGACTTGTGTGTTGATGGTGACAAGGGGTTGATGGGCGTGAGGACCCATTACTCCGAGGTCCTGCTTGTACATGGAGGTCCCGTCGGTGTTGAGCAAGTAGGGGGTCTCACGTGGGTTGTCAGTGTCCGTGGTGGAGGAAATGAGGGGGTGCGTAGCTGGGTAGTTGTTGGGAGCATCCTCGGCCAGACCCCAGTCTGGAGTATCATGCACCGATGCTTCAGCTGCTGCTGCCTCAGCTGTGCCCTTCGCAACTGCTCGTCCCTCCACTCCTTCACCACCTCCTTCCATGGCCACACGGGCCCGAATTCGGTGTGGTACTTGGACAGGTTCACAGTCACTGTGTCCATCAATGTGTGGAACGAGGCTATCTGCGGCCTGGCCCTCGAGTAGGGCATGCTCTTCTTCTTCTGGGACCGCCTTGCAGGTAGAAGGCTGCGCACCAGGGGAGTCGGCGTTCCCTCCGATGGTGGGGTCTGGGAAGGCTCGGAGGACGGCGATGGCGTCCTCACAGGTGGCGGGCCCAAGGGTGGTGGATAGGGCCTGGGTGACAGTGTCAATGGTGGACTGCGATGGGAGCGAGCAAGAGGACATGGTGCGAAGGTAGACAGGATGAAAGAGTGTAGCAGGAGTTGCTGAGGGACTTAGCTCGTAGTGCATTCCTCTTATATGTGTCTCTCTCGCGGGGTTCAACGCTTTGAAGTCCCAAATGGCTTGGTCAGCAAATACTTTGCTCTGGTCGACCCACTGATTCTCCGAGTCGGGATACCCCTTCTATTTTACAAGGTACTGTAGCCTCCGGGTCCTTCCAAACTTTTGTGAGTCTAGAATCTTCTCGACCTTGTATTCCTCCTTGCCTTCTACCAGATCCGGAGGTGGGCGTTGGTAGTTAGGCCCATGTGTTGCAGTCTCGTGGTATCTGGTGAGAAGATCGGTGTGGAACACTGGGTGGATACTCCACTGTGTGGGAAGTTCGAGGCGATAGTTGACAGAGGACATCACCTGTGCGACCCTAAAGGGGCCATGTCTCTTGGGTGCAAGCTTGGTGGTTGGCTGGTTGGTCCACAGGTGGCATCCTTCTAGCCACACGAGGTCTCCTTCTTTGTACTTGGGCATATCTTTGTGTTTGACCCATGACTTTTGTGCCTTGATAAGGAGGGCCTTGGCCTGTGCTCTGGCCTCCTGAAACTGATCAATTCTCAGCGCCACCTGGGGTATAGGCGATGGCCTATCGATCCAATCAGCGCATGGATTGTACCCCATTAGGAGGTAGAAGGGGGACTTCCTGGTGGTCTCATGAGGCCAGTTGTTGTGCGTGAATTCCGCTATAGGGAGATAAGTCACCCAGTTGTCTTGCCTCTCATTGGTCCAGAAGCGGAGATACTGCTCAAGCCACTGGTTAGTCCATTCTGACTGTCCGTCTGTTTGGGAGTGATAGGTGGTGGAGACGTTCTGTGAAATCCCTAGGATCTTGCACAGTTCTCGCGTGAACTTGGACGCGAAGCGTGGGTCTCTGTCGCTAATGACTTTGGAGGGGAGCCCGAATCGTAGGAAGACATGCTTAGCATATAGAGTGGTGGTTCCCTCTGCGGTGATTTCTTCTTGACAGGGGATGAAGACAGCTGCCTTGGTACAGTTGTGATCCGTGATGGCAAGGATTGAATCAAACCCCTGTGATTGGGGTAACTTGGTGATGAAGTTGTGGGCGATAGTTTCGAAGGGAAGTGCTTCGGGGTCCAGATAGATTGGGGATAGTGGTGCTCGGGTTGGTTGGTTGTTGGCTTTGTGCCTCTGACATTCGGTGCATCCCTTAACATAATCTAATACGTCTTGGGCAAGGTTTGGCCACCAGTAGGAGCGTCCTACCAGTTGTGAGGTTTTGTTAATGCCTGGGTGTCCATAAACCAGTGGTGCATGATGAGCGGAGATGATACTTCTCTTGTCATAGAGTCCGCCGGTTACCACTCGTCTTCCATCTTTGTACCAGGTGCCTTCGATCTTCTTCAGCCAGTGTGCATCTATCCATGGGTGGAGGTAGTCTTCGTCTTGATGGTACGTCACGTCCAGTCGCTCCAT
Organism: Lactarius deliciosus; assembly: GCA_021525775.1. Lineage (NCBI taxonomy): Eukaryota > Fungi > Basidiomycota > Agaricomycetes > Russulales > Russulaceae > Lactarius > Lactarius deliciosus. The sequence goes on from JAKELK010000112.1 coordinate 121,526, forward strand.
CTCCCCAGGTTCTATGGTTAGGGTGTTCGGCATGACCGCTTTGACTTGTGTAGCTTGTACGAAGAGCGCATCGGGGAGGACCACTATGTCCTTGTTGTTGTTGTCTCCTTGATCGTAGTCCGGTCTTCGGGAGAGCGCATCTGCTCTTCCATTGGCTGTGCCTTTGATGTGGTGAATCTCAAAGTCATATTCAGATAGTTCTAGTACTTCCCTTGTGATGCGCCTGCTTATTTTCTGCGGTGACCTCCAGTATTGTAGGTTGAGGTGGTTGGAGAATACTTTGGTTTTATGTGGGGAGCCTGCGAGTAGGGGTCTCCAGTGGCAGAAGGCTTTGACGATGGCCAACAGCTCCAGGTCATAGATGTCGTAGTTGCACTCCGCTTCGTTCAGCATTGCTGAGTAGTAGCCTATGGGGTGTCGTTTACCGTCCTCTTTGCGTTGTAAGAGTACGGCCCCCACTGTGAAGCCTGATGCATCCACCTCCATCTCGAATTGTTCTTTGAGGTCCGGATGTGCCAGTACTGGTTCACTTGTGACCAGCGTCTTGAGCTTCGTAAAGGCGTCTTCTTCTGCTTGTCCCCACTGCCACTCTGTGTCTTTTTGCGTTAATCGGTTCAGTGGGCATGTGTATGTGGCAAACCCTTTGATGAAGAGGCGGTAGAAGTTGCAGAAACCGAGAAAAGATCGGACCTGTTTGACCATGGTTGGTGTTGGCCAGTTGCGGATGCCAGCAACTTTAACAGGGTCCATGCGTGTCACCCCCTTTTCAAGGATTACCCCCAGGTAATCGATTGCCGGTGTGTGGAAGACGCATTTCTCTGGTTTGAAGTACAAGTCATTGTCCTTTGTGATCTGGAGTATGTCACATACAGCTGCAATGTGGCCAGCTAGGCTGTTTTGGGAGGCGATGCCAATGTCGTCCATGTACACACAAATGGTAGTGCCCAGCACCTCGTGTTTAAGGATGGTGGGGCCACAAAGGGAGTCCATCATGTCCTGGAAGGTGGCGGGCAAGTTGGTAACACTGAAGTGCATGACCAGTGGTTCGAAGAATCTGTGGTGTGTCTTGAAGGCCGGCCTTCTCTTCGTCACCCTCCTTGATGCGGACGTTGTGGTACCCCCAGCGGATGTCGAGTTTAGTGTAGATGTCCACGTTGCCCAAGTCCGTGATGAGCTCTTGTATAAGGGGCAGGGGGTATTGTTTACGCACGGTGAACGAATTGATCTTTCGATAGTCTTGGACTGGTCGCAGCTTCCCATCCTTTTTCTTGATGAAGAAGAAGGAGGATGCATAAGGGGATTTTGATGGTCAAATGTACCCTTTCTCTAGTTGCTCATCCAAAAATTTGCAGAGGGCAATGTCTTCTTCGCGTGACATGGGGTAGATTTTGCAGTCAATGGCTGTTGGGGCGTCTTTTCTGAACTCGATGGCATGGTCCCAGGGCCGTGAGGGTGGGAAGCGATGTGATTCTTCTTTGCTGAACACCTTGGCAAAGTTGGCATATTCTTCTGGGATCTCCGTTGTGCTGGTGAATTGCCGTGCTTCGATAGCCAGCTCTGTGGCAGTGATGTGTGCTCTGACCATCTCCCATTCGTTATAGAGTTGTTGTACGGTGTGGTGCTTTTCGTCTTCGGTGAACTCAGTAGGGGCGAATGCAATAGTTACTCCCCACTCCTCGGGGTGTGTGGTTCGAAGGACCACTGGGTATGCGTCCTCTTTGATGACGGCGTGCTGCCAGCTGATTTGTGGTTCGTAGGTTGCCAGCCATGGGTAGCCAAGGATGATGTCCTCGTTCCCTGTATCGGTGAGTAGGAACCTCATCGTCTTGTGGGTCCGTTTGGTTTGTACATCGAGATCTGTGCAGTGTGTGATTAGTCCTGCTTTGTTCTCTGAGTTATCGATGTTCCATATCTTTTTGGGGGTCTCCAGCTCTTTGAGACCAATCCCCATTCGCTTCACGAACATGGGTTTAATGAAGCTGTCTGTGGCTCCCGAGTCCACTAGTGCTTTTACTTCGGCCATGTTGTAACTTGTTCAAATGGAAACTGGAATTCTCAACGATCAGTAGCGTGTGATTATTACAGAGTTACAACAGAGCACCCTCACCCAGGCCGATGGGTTCAGGCATTTGGAAAACCCTCCTTTCCCCACAGTTCTTGAAGGACCAGGTCCTTTACTTCATCTGGCGCTCCAGCTACTCCCTGGAGCCAGTCTTGGGCTTGCTGCTGCAGGGTTACTGCTGTGTGTGCTTGTACCCTCAGTTCTTGGGTGTAGTAGTCCGTCTCTGACCTCCTACTGTTGCCGCTTTGCACGTTGTTGCAGTGCTGTGGGCAGTCATGACTGAAGTGTCCCTTCTGGTTACAGGTGTAGCAGATTACTTCCCTTGCGTCTCAGGGTGGTCCCCTTCCTCTACCTTGCCCCCTTTGTCCTCCTCTTGGTGGGTAGGGTGGCCTCTGTCGGTCGAGTATAAACTCTGCTCCAGCGAGTCTTCCCTGGACGTCTTCTGCCTCTGCACCTCATGCTCGCGTTCTATCCACGGAGGTATCCATCGCGTTGGGGTTCTGGTGATGGGGAAGGTTTCTTGGTGTCCATCTGCTCTGGGGGTTTCCCCATGGGCTAGGGCATGGAGTAGTCCTCGGAGCAGGTGTTTTTAGCGAGTTAAGACATGCCTGTAGATGCATGTACTGCTGTTGCTTCTTCATCGCCACTTGCTTCCATGCTTTGAATGTTGTGGGTTCGTACTGCTTGTAGACCTTGGTGAACAGCGCCTTTGGTAGACCTGCTGTGAATAAGTCCAGTGTTTGAGGGGTGTCGAGGTTGTAGTCAGCTTGTCGGGCTAGACGTTCAAAGGTAGCCACATAGCTGTCAATGTCCCCCTCCTTCATATGGACGCCTTTGCGCAGCTCCACCTGTGCCTGTTCTTTCTCCATTGTGTCAGCGAATCATCGGGTGAAGGCACGAAGGGTCTCTTCCCAGAGGCGTCGAGTGTGCTTGGGGAATCCAGCCTCTGTCTGGTGCATCAGCCAGTCAGTCATGTACATCACCCATTCGTTAACCATCTCCCCCTGGATGTAGCTGAGGAAGAGGAGTGATCGGCGGTAGTAGTTGCACATGATGTCACTTGTACTGTTGACCCCTTGATAGAGGTTCCATTGTGCTCTGAACTGCAGGGCTTTGGTGTGATCGCCGTTGAAGACCATGGGCAGGTTACCCTGGAGTCTGTCTGATGATCGAGGTGGGTTACCGATGGGGACCATCCCTGGGAATCCGCCTCCTCCAGGTGGTCCTCCTTCACCTCCCGGTCCTCTGCCTCCTCCTCTGTGCGGGTAGCCTCCTCCAGGGCCTCTTCCCAGTGGTCCTCCTCCTCCGGGAGGGTCCGGTTCATCAGGTCCAATAGCTCTCATGAGAGCCGTGTTGTCTGCGGTCAGTCGATGCCCTGTACCAGGGTCGATGGGGAGTAGGTCTTCTGGGACTCCATCTTGTGGCAGTTGTACGGGGTCCACTTGGAGCATGTACATTGGTTCTAACTGTGTGGTTGTCATCTCGTCTGGTGGGTGAATGATAATCTGCTCAGCTTGTGGAGCTTCATTAAGCGTAATTCCTCCTGCTAGGTTTGCTAGTTCTTCTTCTTCCTCCGTGTTTACTTGCGAGAGGTGATCTTCTTCGGACTCTTCGCTGTTTTGATCTGATCCAGAGCCTTCTTCTGTGGTGCTTGTGGTTACTGTGCCATCGATGGGTCCTGCTCTTGCTGGGGGAACTACCTCGCTCTCTAGGATATTGCACCAATATTCACGTGTTGTTGGTCTGACCACTGTTCGTACACCTGTGTTGTTTGTTGCGAGTATACACCAGCAAGTATGTTTGAAGCTGAACTCAACTGGGTAGTACCAACTTGGTTGGTTAGGGAAGTCAACGAAGTATCCTGTTTCTCCTCTGTGTGTCCTCCACCTAGCAGCCTTTAGATAGCGCGTGGGGACGTTCCGTTCTCCTCTACTGGGGATAATATACGATTGGACTTGGTTCCAGTCCCACCGATCTTTTGTTGTGGATGCCACTGTGTCGTTTGTGGTGAGTAGCTTGGTCTTAATGTTGCGTTAGGTCCGCCTAATGATGCTTGACTTGAGCAAGGACAGAGTGGCTGAAGATGCAAAAGGCAACTTAGCGAATATGAGTACACAACCTCAGAAGGAATGTGACTGCTACTGGCACTGGGGCGAAGTCCACCAGGTGTACATGTTGCTGAACAATCTGCCTTACTAAGGCCAGATGCATCAGTAGGCCGAGGGTGATGAGGAGACAGATGAAGAGGGAGGAGACGAGAATCAGATAAGGATTCAAGAAGACCAAGCTAAGGAGCTCAGTCTTCACACTACCCACTAGATATACAATTGACGAGGAGCTTTGAAGCTCCTCCTGAAGTAAAGGTACCCAGTAGCAATAGTAACTCGAACCCTACTACGACTGTCCTAGGTATGAGTCAAGTCCGTACTACAAGACATGTGATAACCACAACAAGCTGACTGAGATAATTGTCCCTGACTAATACTAGGGTAGTCAGAACCCCGTGAGACTGCAGTCTGTACCAATGAGTCCGATCGCAACACAAGGGTGTAGGTGCAAGCAGGAGTAAATAAAATGGGCAATCACCCCAGGCTGGGCATGCTGGGAAATACTGCTTCCCACGCTTTCACACTTTAGGGAATTGTGACGCATGACTCTTACTTAGTTTATGCTCGTACCCTGGACCAGATGACAACAACAGCCTCAACTGCAACCCCCCTGCCAATGCACTGGCAGCCACATGTGAAAACGCAGCTTGAGTCAGACAACCACTGCCGGCATCCCACCAACTCAAGTCCAATTGTGTCCACCAAATGTGATGCCGGCAGCATTCCAACAACACCAGCACCAGCAAGAATGGTCAGGCAACAACGACATCAACCACGCCGATGCGGTGTCAGACTCGACCATGACAGTGATGAAGACGATGACAATGGCAACAACATTGCATCATCAAATGACAACGATGGCATCACAACACAATCAAACAACTGTTGATAAGTGACCCGCACGCACTTAGCAGCTTGAATGGACATGCAGATAATGGACTGCTTTAGATTAGATATACAGGACATGTAGATTAGATTATTATGATCTTTACAATCTTGGACTTCTTGTATTCTCTTATCTATGACATCACATGTACATGACATCATGGACTTCTCTAGACTGTCCTTGTACTATTGTCTTTGTACTTCCCTTTGTTTCCTTATCTTTATTGTGATGTCACTATGATATCATAGTCTGGACTCTTATTACTCTTACACCTTGTTCTCTCAGAACAGCACACTCCTTTGTCTGTATATAGAACAATGCGCCTTGTATTTACTGTGACCTGTGTTACTAGCGTCACCATCTGTAGCAGTATAAGTAGAGTATCATGTATGCTCTGGCACCACACCAGTTCTCATCTGTTGTGTGCCAGACACTACCTCTGCTTCACTTGCAAAACTACTCTATTGCTGCTTCCAGTATCACCCTCATATCTCACCACAGTCACCTTTGCCACTGTGAGTATGTCCTACATGTATACTGTTCATCAACAACGACAACAGCACCACAACATCAAACAACAACAAACGACGACAATGGCACGACAAGCAGTGCTGTGACAGACGACGTGTGGGATGTGATGACAATGGTGTAGGACGTGACGATGGCAGGGGGCAGTGACAGTGCAACACTGCAGTAGGCTTGTAATAGTTAGTGTACTTGTTTAGTAGAATAACTAGCTAGTTCTATGGTAAAACTGGGGCATGGTATGGGTGTCCCTCTAACATGCAGAGATAACCGGTCTCAATCGGTCAAGTGACCAATTGAGACCAGTCTAAGTTGGAACCGGTGCAGACCAGTTTTTCAGCCTCTACTAAAATAACATGGACCAGTTATGGTCAGTTCAGTCCAGTTTTGGTTACATCTAGCAGATTTTAGAACCAGTCAAGGGGGGGGCGGAACCGGAATCCCGCACCGGGGGTGGGGTGGTGGGGGGGGGTACTCGATCGCGAAAAAAAAAAGTTCGACACCTCCTATTTGTTATGTAATCGTGTCCAAAAACGGTAGTCGGTCTACCATACTAAGTGAGCGATGAGGATCGCAACAAACGTTTGACAGCCAACACACTAGCAACTTGGCTAGCATGGGGTGAAAAGGTCGCGTTTGATTCTCGTTAACCTCCCTTGAGTTCAGAAAGAGACAATGGTGAGAAGTAAGGTCCAAGAGTGAGGAAACATGTACTCGAATTATGCCGCTTGTCTAACTCTTGAAATAACAGAGACAAGAAACAGCTATTCACGTTTTCAAGCACATTGGAGTGTCCGGACTGCAGAAAGGTGGTCCATGTCGGAACGGGTGGACACAAAAACCTCGAGGCGCATCGCACGTCGAAGCCATGCCGCCTTGCATGTCGCAAGCACGCAAATACGAGTGGAGCCCAGCCAAAGAAGCCAGAGAAGGCGAACCAAGTTCTTGACTCGTTCTTCAAGCCCCGGGTTCCATTGAATCCCTCCACAGTCTCAGCCCCTCCTCCCATCTGTCCGGGTGAATCCTACACACTAACCCCTGAGCGTCATATGGAGCTCCTCGGGCCTGCACAAGAGCCCGCGCCCGAGCCCGCGCCTGCATATGAATCACCCCAGGAGTTGGCGTCCATGCCCCAAGGTCAATGGAAGGCTGCCCAGCTGCCCGCGCAGCACGCACTGGATAAGAAGGGGGTCAGCCTTCTTCGGGATCTTGAAGCGGCTGTCAAACAAATACCTAGCGATAAGCCAAGCGCAACTCCAGAACATCGGCTCAGCATATTCGCAATCGACCCACGCACCTGCGTCGCCGAGCCAGGCGAGGACGACTGGCTCATCCTAAACCAAATGATGAAGTCGTCATTTGGGTGGGGAGAGGAAGAAATGGCCGCGATTGTCCCGCAACTTTTGGATCGAGGCCCACATGGTTTGGACGGATTTATCCGCTTCATGTCGTTTTTCGTCCAAGAAAGGGGCCTCCAGGGTGCGCTATTCGAGACAAAAGTCGAGGCGATTCTAAAGGAAATAGGAGATCGGTAAGGAATATGCTCATTCGGATCAGGTCAGCGCTCACACGTGCATGAGCGCAGTTATCCCCCTCTTGATCCCCCTGGTCAACCCTCTGGGGCCTCTGCCTCCAAGTCCGCCTCAACCAAAGGCACCTTGACCACCGCCATGGAGACCCACATTGAGAGCGTCGAGGAGAGCGTTACTGAAAATCGAGACATCATCAACGTTGACGAGATAGCAAGCGAGATGGAGGAAGCCAAGGAGGAAGCCCGCAACCCGAGAGAGGTTCGTGAGCGCAGGGCCATCCGCGACGCCGACAAGCCACTGAAACGGCCGAGGAAATGGCCTTGCGAGGGAACCCGTATCACGTTTCCTGAGGGAACGAATCACCATATGTCATACCCATTTGGCCTACACAGCGAGCGTTCCGTGCCTTGGAACTACCACTCGATCGACGACGTGTTCTATCTTCAGGCAAAGTCATGTCAGAAGATATCGTCTACAGAGGGTGGAACATGCGGAAACTGTCAGACACTCACCTCAAGCAACCTCTTTGCCGGGATCTTAAACAGAATCAAGTTCGGTACCCATGAGAACGTCCCACTCATGTATCATGGAGTCGGTGCACTTATCGCCATTGCACGCCGGAAAACCGACCAGATTGAGCAGCTTCGCATGTCAAAACTCAATGACAGTCGAAAGCTGCTGGTGAAAGTAGGTGCACTTGAGGACCACAAGCAGTGGATCATGGTGATTGCAAGTGGGCAGGTCGATCGCGTGGCTTCGCTGGTACAAGCGGGTTTGAAGCAACAAGTCGGAATCAAGACCCTCATTCAGCAATACGAGCGCGCAGCAGACAAGCTTTACAAGCCAAAGGGGTTTACGAACGAGGATATTATGCGGTCTATAGTTTTGCTCCGATTGGGAGGCGCGCGTGTGGCGCAGTTTGCCCACCAGTCCCTGGCCCTGCCGAGTCTCACGACCATTAGGCGCCAGACGGTCTTGCCGGCCCTGGTCGTCTCTCCCTCTGCCCCAACTGTCGCAGACGTCGAGGCAAACGTAATATCATGTTATTCATCGTTTAGACCTGTTTCTGGCTCTTGCTCGGGAGGTACTACACTCGACTCAGATCTCTGGCAGCCATCAGACAAGATCAAGGACAAGATCGTGCATCAAGTCCTTATGCTGGATGAGCTCGCGATTGAGAAGCGTGTCCGGTGGGATGATGCTCACAACAAATTTCAGGGAACGTGTCGTGAGCACAACCACTGAATTCCCCTGGACTTCACGTCCGAAAGGGAGCTCGATATTCTATGTGGGGCTATTGAAAGCGACGAGGTCCATCTTGCATCAGAGGTGCGTGTTTTCCACTCCATGCTACGTGTACCAAACTCACTATTACATCTTTAATTTTTAAAGGCAACGGTGGCCGCTATCGGTGTACTCTCGTCTGATCCTCGCGAATACGCTGTGCGGCCAATACTATTCTCTGGTACTTGTAAAAAGGAAACAAGTGAGCAACATGCCCGGGTCATCAAAACGGTCCTCGACGCGTGTAACAGACAAAAAAGGCGAAATAATGCGACATATCGCACTGTTTGTATCGCCTCTGATGGTGAGGCAAAGCGCGGAGACGCGCTCGTTATTCAGACCATGACCTCTGAGCTATCTGTGAACTCCCCGATCTACGCGCTCCTTCGACCCCTTGACTTCCTTAACCTTCTGGTTGGCCCCGACGACATTACTGCGGACAAGGACTTCAAGCACATCATCAAGCGCCAACGGAATGTATTCATGCGCAATAAAGGAGTTGAGATACTGGGCTTTTGTATCACCCCCTCCATTCTCCGTTCCCAGCTCGAATACAATGGCGTCTCAAGTCACCAGCTACGCTCGCTACTAAACCCAAATGACAAACAAGATGTTGTTCTCGCCTACTCTTTGCTAAAGGAGATCTGGTCTCTTCCACCCCCCCCTGCAGGTTCTGACCCGGCCTTTGCCCTTGCCCGCCACGCCCTAAATATTTATGGTGAATTTGCGCAACACTTGATGCTGCCATATGTCTGCGTCGATCAAAATCTCGATGAACAACTAATCCACTTGAGCGCGGCTGCTCATCTCGCGTTTTTGCTTTACCGCCACAACTCTGCGTCTACTCGCTTCATGCCCAGGCAGTCGTATCTTGATATTGTTCTAATGGTCAAGAACGCTTACTTTTGTGTCGCGAAGATGAAAGTTGACAACCCCATCGCGAATTTCTATCTCATCTCGCTCGGCACAGATCGTCTTGAGACTTTTTTTGGACTTATCCGCACTGCTGTCGGCACTGACGCGAATGTTGACATGCTTCAGCTCGGAAGCCGTGCCTCTGGGCTGACGGAGGTTGCTGCAATTCTGGCTGAGCACCCCGAGTGGGATTATGGTACGCGCCGCCTGTCACTTCCTGTCTTCTCCAAGGACACTCGGGAATTCACATCAAAAGCCGACCACATAAATCCAAGGGACTGGCGCGGTGACGTTTCGGTAGCAAATGTCAACCTCCACACCTGCTGGTTGCTTGGACGGAAGCAAGCCGAGGATCTGATCCCAGACGCTGAGGACATCTTGGGTGCGCTGTCTGGTAGTAGCCCATCTATCGACATGCTCTCTCCTTTTGGGGAACTCATGGTCAACCAGCGCGACGAGATCGAAGAAGTAAGTGAGGAAGAAAGCGCGCATGGACCAAGACCGCAATCGGTACCTTATACACACGAAGGCGACATTGAAGACGCAATTGCAGACGAGGCACCTCGCAACAACGGCACCTCGGAAATCCTCATTCAGGGTCAGAAGACAACCAAGGCAAAGGCACTGAGGCACCGAATGGCAAACCATAGCAGTCGTTCCTCTACCGATCGCTTGAAACGCGTCCAGCAACTTCCTTGTTTCGATTCAGTGAGTAGAGGCATCGACGCGGACATTATCACGTCTAGCGATGGTGTCCTGGGCGCGCCCTCCCTTCGTATCGGCAACCCCATTGCGATCTTAGTTCGATGCGAAGGCCTGGTTGTATTGGCCATGGCACAGGTCAACTGACTCAAGTTTGCAGGAAAGGACGACCTCAACGAGCTCCCCATCCATCTACTCGCTGACCCAACAGCAAAAGTGGATTTGCAAATACTTCGCCTCGTTCCAGCGACCCTTGAAGACGATCCAACCCAGGTTCACGACTGGTGTTGGTCCCTGCAAATGGAGGCGTTGTGCGACAACATCCCTGGTCAGGGGGTTCACCCTATCAACCCATCCCTTTCTGTCCAAAAGCCGGGCAAGCCGACGTTTCTTTTTGAGAGCACGTTCTTAGTAACTCTATCGTGCAACCTTTTTCAAGAACTCAGGCAACACGATAGGAGGAGTCTCCCGGTCGTCAAGCAGTCGGAGAATTTTCCATACCGAAGCTCAGGTGCGTCGCTGTGACTTATTACCTCGGCGAATACTAATGAACTTGCTTCAGGAGGGGCATGCTTCGTCTGCGACGTGTCGAACGGTGCGACGGCAGATCTTGATGGGCAAGCCGATTGCCCTAGGTGTGTGCCGCCTGTGAAACTAGACCAGAAAAATACACAGCGCGTCCTAGAGCACATGGGTGCTCATATCCTGCACGACGCAAAATTGAACGCTTCCGAGGAGCGCTGCGGGTTATGTCTCCGTCCAGCATCGATGTGTAACATCTACCTCACGAAGGGACGCGGCGTGAATGGAAGGTACTCGGTTGATTGGACCAAGTCAAAGTGCCCGAACCTGGTCCGTTTTAACTACAGGAACACCGCGCAGTCTTCCGAAAGATCACCCTGTTCCAACGTCCCTGTGATCTGTTCACTTTGCGAACCAGGTAGCCCAGCTGTGTGGACTTATTCCCTCCATTCCCACTATCGCACGCGCCACCGACTCAGCTCCATTGCCCACTTTCCGAAAGATGGATGTGTGGAGCTGTCCCAATCCGAGAAAGATGGGATGAAGCGGGTGTGGGGCGCACGTTTCAACCAACGGAAGTCGTACTTCTCGAAGAAGGGGCGCAAAACGCCCCTTGCCATCTCAGAGGCCCATCGGTCGAGGCTTCCAATCGCGTAGGTTACATCATGTATTCAATAGAGCTATACTTACAACCCGTCTATCTAGTAGCACCACGGAAGTTGCCCCCAACGTAGACGAAGATGCAGAGATCACAGAAGATGACGACAGGTTGGGGGATGACTCAGATGGACAAGCGGACGATGGCTGGGACTTGCAAGGGGACTTGTATGACGACTCAAGTAAGTTCCTTCGCATTAATCATGGGATCGATACTACTTCACCTGCAGCAAACCCTCCCCCATCTCTCCTCTTGACTGGCCCTCCTTCCAGTCCTAGTGAACGGGATCCGACCTCCACCTCTTCCGAGTTTGTGACTGCCGCGCCAATCACCACCTTCACGAGTGTTCAACACTCGGATCTTTTTAGGACTAACACACCAGTAACCACCTCGGAAGAGGCCCCAACCTCTGTTACAATGGCCACATGCAACCTAGACGTCACCATCGCACAAGTCACAAGTACTACAGACCTCGCACAGGCCGCGGCACCTCCAACCATTACCCCAGAGTTGTCGACAGTCGCAAGCGCAGGACTGTCCCAAACACCATCTACTGCGTTCATTGCCGCTGTGACTACGACCTCCCAACACTGTGACGGACCTGGTTCTTCGATCCCCGAGGGTGTGACTGGCGTGCAAACTACGCGAAGGCATCGGATAAGGAAGGCGCATGTTCTCCAGCTCAACGCATGCATATGTGGGGTAACTATCACTGATATCGAGATCCAAGAAGGAAAAGGTGTCATGAAATGCAACGCGCCGGGATGCGAGACGGTTTGGGTGAGTGCAAACTTAACATGGGTTGCTCAGATGTTGCTGAAACTCGGATGTCCTCTTTAGTTTCATCAGGCGTGCATGAGCTATGATTTTGTATCATGTAAATGGTCTTGCGAGAGTTGCAGAGCAGGGCATGGGCGTCGTCGCCGTGCGTAGGGGTCTGATAGGGGTCTGAACTCCTACCATATATGGTAACGCTTTTGCAATAATTCGTTTGTGTTGAAAAAAATACTTGAAAAAAAACATACGTGGGAGTGACATACTATAAAAGGAAACGCGTGGGTGGTGGGGGGGTGGCCCCTATCGAAAAACAAAAAGATTGACCCCCGGTAGGTTTTTGTGATCCCGCCCCCCCCTTGGAACCAGTCACAGTTTCAGTTCACTCGAGATTACCCAAAATAACTGAACTGAACTGAACTTTCAAACACTACAAACCATACTTAACTATGAACCCCGCACGTCAAATTTGGAGGTCAGCTATCATCCATAATTACTCAAGGGGCCCCCTGTTTTGGACTTTGCTGTATCAAGCCACTATTTATACATGTCTGAGGACGCTTTAAAGCTCCTCCCAAATCTGTACTATGAGTAGCGATAATAGCTCGAACCCTACTACCGCTGTACTTGGAATGAGTCATGCCACATCGGCATGTGATACTGTACTACTGTGCTGACTGATACTCTTGTCCATGACACATTATGTCTTACTAAGGGGTCATCACCATACAGTAAGAGTCCACTTTGCATACTGTGACATCACCCCCTTTTCAGCTGCAACGACCACGGCACCAGATAGGGCCTATGCCTCCAAGCCACCCCTCTTGGACTGACTCTATACAGTTATGGATGTCTGCCATTTCAAGTTGGAACTTGCTATGTGCAACCTCCCCTTAAATGCCTCCTAGGGCTTGGGCTAGGGCATGGAGGCACTGTTCAACCCTTTCAGCCTTATGCTTGTAGGTGTGGTAGCAATGCAACTCAGCTTTTAACCCCCTGTCCTTCAACTCGTTCACTGCTGTATTCAGGCAGTGCCGGTTGGCGTGTCTACGGACTAATGCATACATTTCATCAGTGGTATAGTGGGGCTTGCCTCTTTCGTGCACTTGAGGCTTGGTGTACAAGGGTTTGGAGAACACCTTGTCACTGTCCAAGGCCAGCACAAGGACCATGGGGTCAGCGTTCATGACGACTTGGACGTACAGAGCCTGTGTGGTGCTCCCCTGGGCATTGGTGATGGGGAAGTGAATGAATTTGTCCCCACAGTTGTGATCATAACCATGTGGGGTGAATTGTGAGTCAGTGAGTTGGCGGTTCAAGACCGCAAGTTGGTGGATGAGGGGTGTGTCGTCTTTGACGAGGTCGCCTCAGTACAGAGGGCACCCGATGGTGTCGCATGTATAGGGGGTTTCACAGGGGTTGTCAGAGTCAGTGGTCAATATGATGGACAGATGCTCAGCTGGGTACCACTCCTTCAACTCCTGCTCCAGCTGGTCTTGGATTGTTCATGCATCATTGTGTCAAAGTGTTTCCTCCCCTCGAGGATTCGTGTTCTCCTTGTTGCTGCCATTGTCAGTTGCTCAAGCCTCCACATATCTGCTTTGAATCTCCACTTCTCCCATTGTTGTGTCACTGTGTTCTTCTTCTGCTTCGACTTGGTACTCAACTCATACTGGGAGAGGTCAAGGAGAGGCAGATTGACTGTCTCTGAGAGTGTCACGAAGCATATGCACTTGGACCTCAGTGTACAGCGTGGAGTTGAGCTGCTGGCCGTCTTGGCTAAGGAGCCAGTAGGTGTTGGGGGTGTTGGGGTTGTCAATGTCTTTGATGGGGATGATGTCCCTGAGAGTGTCATTGAGCTCTTGGTAGGTGAGGGACTCCCTGATGAAGGGAGTGACAATGGTGGAAGTGGCAGAAGAGGGAAGAGACATTGTGGATTGAGTGGGGAGTCCAGTGTGAGGGGATGAGGTAGACTTAGCATCATGTCCTTCACTTATATGTGTCCTTCTGGATGTTGAACTCTGTCATGGACGCGTATTATTTTCCTTATTTTTCTGTATTTATACGGATTTATATAAGGGAGATATAAAGGGCCGAAGTACAGAGACTTCGAGTTAGTCACAAAGGGTTTGCCACCCATGTGCACGTGATCGTGGGACTTAGGTCCCTTATACGTATACTAGTTCTGATTGGTAGATAAGGATGGAAGGTTCTGGAAGGATCCAGAACACGCTTAGTAGTTTACGCTTACTCGCTGTATTAGGTTTTACTCAGCAAAGTGGAGCCGCTCGTAAGCGCTATGACAAGTGCATCAGTCAGCACAATAGATAGCGCTATTAATAGATACGACGCGTCAGCTCCTGAGTCATGGAGTCTTACTATACACTTAGTAACAGTGTTCAGACTCAGTTCGTACTCAGCCGCAGTAGTGTATATAAGTTCCCCTGTAGCGTCCTGAGTGGAACCAACTTGTCCTCTTGGTTCTCCACTCAGGTGCGCATTTCATTGTACTTCCTTACCTCAGTCCAATCTAACTTGTCCTCTTGGTTCTCCACTCAGCGTGCCACTGCGTGATCACTGACATCTACGTCCTTGCACAAAGGACATAAGTTGATCGTCCACTCCGCAGTGACTGTACGTATAGCGCGTGACTTGTCTCCGCGCTAAGTTGAGTGTGCTCCCTTACAGTTCACATCATTCTACACTTGACTTGGCGTAGCGCGGCAGTCGCACCGCTACATTAGGACAAGTTCCTTTTACACTCCTGAGCCCCGCGCTCACCAGCCTTGTTATTATCCCCTCTAGGTGGTTGACGACCATCAGTCCCTTGTGTTACCCACCTCACTCTTTGCCTGTGGACCTCCGTAAGCAGAATCTGTGCATTTGTGGTACAACTCTAGTGTCCGTAAAATCGGCATAGATTGTGCTTGCCCTTGTTTGTCGTATCTGGTCACAGTTCGACATCCGGGTACTGGCTGCAGAACTGGTCACCACGCCAGATAAGCTGCAGGTAGACATTGAGCCAGCCAGGCCTAGCCTGCGACAGCTGTACGCGTAGTAAACAGAAAAGTTTGAGAGCACTTCGGTGTGAGAGGCAGCCAAAAGGTCGAGAAGACTGAGGCAGACAGCCTTGTGGCTCTACACATATCCCTACCCCATTCCTGAGTGTCTCTTTATCGCCGCAGCCTCGCGCAGTGTGAAACAATCACTGTGTATTGGTCTCGCTTGATAGAGCACTCCCATCACCTTCGAGTTAGCGTTTCGCGCTCGTCGTAACACGTCGTCTTAAGTCCCACCTATCCCATTTTCAAACTGCCTCGCGCATTCGCAAACCTTCGTGCCCGTCTTCGTAGTGTCTTCAGGAGGAGACAAGCTTCCATATCACCAATCCCCACCCCCGAAATCCAAGCCTCTGCTTCGGCATCGCTTCACGTACTTCGGGACCACCAGTCTGAAGAAGACCGGGTCCCTTCACCTATATTTGCTTCGCCATCCTCCACCGTTTCCGCGGAATCCTTTCACTCCGCACACTCCTCCTCCCAAGAAACACTCGCCCAGTCAGGCGAAGACGTTCTCAACGAGAACAACGTCGTTATCCGGATCCCTCACTTTCAATTGGAAGAAGCACCACGCAACCTTGCTGAACAATACGTTCAGGCAATCTACTTCGATCCGGCATACAGCAGACCTCTCCTCGAACTCTACGGCCTTTACGGCATAGTCGAAGACACCGGGTACACGACCCCACAATTAGTTAGCTTCGCGGCCAACCTAGTCCCTCACCTCCCTTCTCCTCCCCCATCCGAACGTGGCTCCTCGCAAGGGGAAGCAAGCGGCTCATCTAGCTCAAGCTCAATATCCACAAGGAGCTCGCTCGAAGTTCGCCCTTCCTCCCCCAACTAAAGCAGAGAAGGAGTTCATCTCTCGTATCCAAGACTGGGACGAGATCTCGCCAGACGAACAGATCGTTCTTTTAGACGACTTTCGAAAGGCACAAGAAGAGGCAGAGAGAAAAGAGAGACAGAAAAAGCTAGACGAAATGGCTAGTAACCCCGGCAGTTCCACATTACCCCCCACAGTCCCTCCAGTTCCTGTTCCCCCACCTACCATCGATGACTGCTTAGCACTCATCAACCAACTGGGCCTCGCTATGGGTCAACTTGCGCAGCAGGTCGCCGACCTGACCACGCAAGTAACCATAGGAGCGAGTCGCCCCTCGTCCGGAAAGCAGAAGGAAGTAGTGGCCCGTCCCAAAGCTTGGGATGGGAAAGGCGATTCTACAGACGCCCGTCACTTCCTAGCCGCCTTCCGCAACTGGGCAGGATCATCTGGAGACGCCATGAATACCTGGCATGCTGCAGATAGCAAATGGTATATCGACGAGCACCGCTGGATCGCAGCAGCTCTCAACTTGATGGAAGGAGACGCAAAGACCTGGGCTCTCCCATTTTTGGAGCAGGCCAACGCAGGCGGAACTCCGTTCGGAGGAACCTTTGACGGATTCACCGAACAGTTCAACCGCAGGTTCAGCCCTCTGGACGTCAAAGAAACAGCTCGTGAGGAGCTAAAGAAAGTCAGACAAGGAAAGAAACCCGCCGCCGATTATACGTCGGTATTCGAACAGTACTCAGGGCAGACTGGGTGGTCTGAGGCAGACCTACATACAAGATTCTACGATGGACTCAACGAGGACATCAAAGACGTCTTATCATGGTCCAACCTCCCCCAGAAAACCTACGACGAGTTGAAGAAATCCGTGCAAACCATAGACCTGCGCATACGTCAGCGCAAGAACGAAAAGAGCGGGAAACCCTCTACATCTCACAACACACACCCCCCGGACCCGAACGCCATGCAAGTAGACGCGACGCGTCAGCAAGGCACTCAGAAAAAAGGGGAAATCTTCAAATCGATCGCAGAGTACCAGAAGTGGATGAAAGGCAAGTGCTACGGCTGCGGATCAACCGAGCACGTCAAAAAGGATGGAAACCACGAGAGAGACGTGTGCAACCACTGTCAAAGGGTTGGACACCGGAGCACCGTCTGTCAAGTGAAGAAAATGGGGAAACCAGCTAAAGCGAAAGCTGCAGCAACAACGGAATCCCCTAGCCCACCTTCATCATCCTCGAATATCGCGGCATCAGCCGCTTCAACAAGTACAACTCCAGCAAAGGCGCCACAGGTAGACGTAGCTAAGTTAATGGAGTTGATGAAAAGCCAACAAGAACAGCTGGACGCTATTCGGGCGGCTTTTTAGCTAAGGGGTCGCGTATAGCTGCGACCGGCCCCTCTACAGTAGATGACTCGGCTTCATGTAGTTGTAAAATATGTTTACGTTCTTCTCGCCTCGTTTCGGACTCATCTCCTGTAATTCATACAATCTCTTCCTCTACCTGTAAGTTAGATAGTAGTGATGTTTCTCTTTCTGGACTTTCTGAAACCACATCTACATCTGCCTCGGAGATGAACAATATTAGTAGTGTTCCTGTTGCTCCACTTTCTTCCGAAGCAGCGCCGCACGTGATGATTTCTGATGCAGCACTGTCTTCAACTATTATTCCCGAAACAAAAGATAAAAAATCACATTTTCATATTTCTGTGTATTTAAAAGGACATCATCGTACTGTAAAAGTAGCAGCAATGGTAGACTCCGGAGCAACTTCGTTGTTCCTGGACAAGAAGTACGCTGACCGCCACAAGATGTTGCAGGTTCCTCTTGAGCATCCCATCACCCTATACAACATAGATGGAACCCTCAATGAAGCCGGTAGTATCACCCATAAAGTTAGACTTACTCTACAAGTCGGCCCTAGTGAAGATAGTCATGACTTCTTAGTCACTTCACTAGGCCCAGAGAACGTCATATTGGGACTACCCTGGCTCAGATTGCGGAACCCCAACATAGATTGGCAGGAAGGCACAATGCGTCTCAACTCCACCGCTGAAATAGCGCAACCGGAGCTTGAGATAGAGGTGACGCGCATTATGGCGAACCGTATGGAACGTCGCCGTCTCCTTGCGGAGAAAGTGTTAGACACGGCCCAAGACGAAGTTTTCTGTCTGGCAGGCTTCACATACTCGCAGCAGATTGCAGAGAAAGCCACAGCCGCCAAACCTAAGAAAACCTTCGAAGAAATGGTGCCAAAACACTACAGAGACTTCGCAAAAGTATTCTCTGAGGAAGAATCCCAGAGGCTCCCTGAGCATCAACCGTGGGATCATGCTATAGACCTAGAACCAGATGCAGTCAAGCACTGGAAGGTCAAATCGTATCCCATGTCACCAAACGAGCAGACAGAACTAGATAAGTTCCTGGAAGAGCACATCTCTAAAGGATACCTGGTCCCATCAAAGTCACCAATGGCCTCACCAGTATTCTTCATAAAGAAGAAAGACGGAAAGTTACGTCTAGTGCAGGATTATAGGCGGCTTAATAAAATCACCATTAAAAACTGCTATCCACTTCCGCTCGCTGCTGACATTATCAACCGGTTGAAAGGAGCCGAATACTTCACAAAATTCGACGTTAGATGGGGCTATCATAATATTCGAATCCGAGCCGGAGACGAATGGAAAGGAGCTATTGTCACCAACCGCGGGTTGTACGAGCCAAAAGTAATGTACTTCGGCATGACAAACAGCCCAGCTACCTTCCAAGCCCTCATGAACGCCGTATTCGCCGATCTCATCGCACAAGGAGAAGTCGCAGTCTACATGGATGATATCCTCATCTATAGCCAAGACTTAGAGCACCACCGTCGCATAGTTCGCGAAGTGCTCAAACGCCTCCAAGACTACGACTTATATCTCAAACCAGAGAAATGCGATTTTGAGAAACGCGAAATGGAGTATTTAGGGATGATTATCCGTCCCGGAGAAGTGCAGATGGACCCTGGCAAGGTCTCTGCAGTAAGGGAGTGGCCTACACCCACGACGCTCAAAGAGGTTAGAGCTTTCGTAGGGTTTGCCAACTTCTATCGTAGGTTCATAAAGGACTTCGCGGCTATCGCCCGACCCCTACATGACCTCACGAAGAAGGACACTCCATGGCACTGGCATTCTGAACAGCAGGAGGCCTTTGACAAGCTAAAGGAGCGTTTCGTACAAGAACCCATTCTAAAGGTGTACGACCCAAACCTCCCTACGCGAGTCGAGACTGATGCTTCAGGATTTGCTACTGGCGGGATACTTACTCAAAAGTACCCAGACGGTCTTTGGCATCCAGTTGCGTATCGCTCAGAGTCAATGAGCAAAGAAGAACGCAACTATGAGATTTACGACAGAGAAATGCTCGGCTTAATCCGCGCCTTAGAGGACTGGAGACACTTCCTCGAAGGCATCTCCTTCGAAGCAATCACCGACCATAAGAACATGGAATGGTGGGCAAGCATGAAAGACTTAAATCGCCGGCAAGCACGCTGGGCGCTGTATTTAAGTCGCTTCGCCTTCAAAATCACTTACAAGAAAGGAGATTCTATGCAAGCCGATGCACTTAGTCGTTTCTCAAAAGACCACGTCAGGGACAATGAGGATAACTGCCAGGTTCAGGTTTTGCAACCTAAGCATTTCCTCAATGCCGCCAAAGCACACTTCCGCCCGGAAGTAGACTCCCTAGGCAGCCGCATCAAACTCGCGTCTATTAAAGAAGCCGAAGTTATAGAGGGTCTTAAAAACTTACAAAAGACCGCTCCTAAGGCTCTTACAGACGGAGTTGCGCTGTGGGAAGAAGAAGACGGTTTCGTTTACCATAGAGGAAAGCTCTATGTACCCAACGACCGTGCCCTACGTAGAGACGTGGTAAAGTCATGCCACGACAGCACTACAACAGGACACCCGGGTAAAAACGGAACCATCGAGCTAGTCAGTCGCTACTACTGGTGGCCACGTATGGCAGGCTTTATCAGCTCATATGTAGAAGGATGCGATCGATGCCAACGTTATCGCAAAGATCTGCACCCCAAAGCTATCATTCAGCCGCAAGAAGTACCTGAGGGCCCATGGCAGTTAGTCGGAATCGATCTAATCGGTCCACTACCCATGTCACGAGGAAAGGATATGATCCTTAACATAGTGGATCACTACACAAAACAGATCCATCTATTTCCTGTGACCTCTCAGATTATGGCTGATGGGGTAGCATCCATCTACTTTGAGCAAGTCTTCCCTTTGCACGGGATCCCTCGCAAAGTCATCAGCGATAGGGGACCCCAGTTTGCTGCAAGGAGCATGCGGGCACTCTACAAGCGACTCGGAATAGACGCAGGTCTTACCACAGCCTACCACCCTCAGGCTAATGGACAGGTAGAGCGCAAAAACCAAGAAGTAGAAGTCTACTTGCGCTTGTTCATTAGCAAAAGACAGGATGATTGGGCAGACCTGCTCCCTACAGCGGAATTCGTAGTCAACAGTAGACTCAACTCAGCCACAGGTCACACACCCTTCGAGCTACTATACGGCTATACGCCTGACTTCACAATTCCCGCTGGGAGGCCAACTGGTATTCCAACGCTCGATAAGCGTCTTCAGCACTTAGTTTCCTCAAGAAAGGATGCAGAGGCAGCTCTACGCCTAAGTAAACGGTGAATGCAGACGGACGTTGAACAAAGACATAAGCCATACGTCTTCAACGTCGGGGATAAAGTCTGGTTGCAAGCCAAGCAAATAAAGATACATCAGCAGTCGTCCAAACTGGGACCTAAGCAATTAGGCCCATTTGAAGTCACTACAGTTCTAAGTGACGTCGACTATAAGCTTGCACTCCCCCCTGCATTACGGATCCATGATGTATTTCATGTAGATCGCCTCTCCCCTTACAAAGGAAATGAAGTTAATGGGCTTCTGCCACCTCCACCTGAACCCGTCACAGTCGAAGGGGAAGAAGAGTACGAAGTTGACCATATAAGAGACAGCAGACTCTTTGGTCGTACTCTTAAGTACCTAGTTCGCTGGAAAGGTTACGGTGAAGGCGAGGATACTTGGGAACCTGCTAAAAATCTAGCGCACGCCCCGGATAAAGTACAGGAGTTCCACTCCTCTAACCCGGGCGCACCTAGAAAAATAGTGGCTCTCATTTACGCGTCCTTGCCTTGGCAACCTTCTCATATGTACACAGAGGCCAACGCGGACGTCGACCCTTAAGGAGGGGGGTGATGTCATGGACGCGTATTATTTTCCTTATTTTTCTGTATTTATACGGATTTATATAAGGGAGATATAAAGGGCCGAAGTACAGAGACTTCGAGTTAGTCACAAAGGGTTTGCCACCCATGTGCACGTGATCGTGGGACTTAGGTCCCTTATACGTATACTAGTTCTGATTGGTAGATAAGGATGGAAGGTTCTGGAAGGATCCAGAACACGCTTAGTAGTTTACGCTTACTCGCTGTATTAGGTTTTACTCAGCAAAGTGGAGCCGCTCGTAAGCGCTATGACAAGTGCATCAGTCAGCACAATAGATAGCGCTATTAATAGATACGACGCGTCAGCTCCTGAGTCATGGAGTCTTACTATACACTTAGTAACAGTGTTCAGACTCAGTTCGTACTCAGCCGCAGTAGTGTATATAAGTTCCCCTGTAGCGTCCTGAGTGGAACCAACTTGTCCTCTTGGTTCTCCACTCAGGTGCGCATTTCATTGTACTTCCTTACCTCAGTCCAATCTAACTTGTCCTCTTGGTTCTCCACTCAGCGTGCCACTGCGTGATCACTGACATCTACGTCCTTGCACAAAGGACATAAGTTGATCGTCCACTCCGCAGTGACTGTACGTATAGCGCGTGACTTGTCTCCGCGCTAAGTTGAGTGTGCTCCCTTACAGTTCACATCATTCTACACTTGACTTGGCGTAGCGCGGCAGTCGCACCGCTACAAACTCCACTCGTACTCTGCTACTGCTTCATCTGCAAAGACGTCATCCTTGTTGACCCACTGATTTTCTGAGTCTGGATAGCCCTTCCATTTTATGAGGTATTGGAGCTTCTTGCTCCTGCTGAAATGCTGAGAGTCTAGAATGTGTTCAATTTCATATTCCTCTTCTCCGTCCACTAGATCCGGTGGTGGGCGTTAGAAGTTTTCCCTGTGTAGGGGCATCTCACGATAAGGTGTGAGTAAATCAATGTGAAACAGGGGTGAATACTCCACTGTGTGGGAAGCTTCAATTGGTAATTGACCGGCGATAACACTTGTGTGATTTTGAAGGGTCCATGTCGCCACGCCACAAGTTTTGCCGTTGGTTGATTGGTTCAAAGATGATGTCCTTCTAACCATACCTGATCACCTGTCTGATACTTGGGTGTATCTTAGTGTTTGATCCACAATGACTGGGCTTTTCGGATGAGTTCCTGTGCTTCTTTCTGTGCTTCTCAGAATTGTTGGAGTCGTGTGAGTACCTGAGGGATAGGAGATGGCTTATCAATCCAATCAGTGCATGGGTCATATCCCATCATGAGTGAGAATGGGGACTTCCTTGTTGCCTCATGTGGCCAGCTGTTGTGAGCAAATTCTGCCATGGGCAGGAATCGCACCCAGTTATCTTGATGCTCGTTGGTCCAAAACCTTAGATATTGCTCTAGCCATTGATTGGTGCATTCTGATTGTCCATCTGTTCAAGGGTGGTAGGCCGTGGAGATGTTTTGATAGATGCCTAAGATTTGGCATAGTTTGTGGGTAAACTTTGACGTGAAGCATGGATCTCGATCACTAATGATTTTTGCCAGTAATCTGAACCTTCGAAACATGTGAGTGATGTATAGAGTGGCTGTCTCCTCGGCTGATATTTCCTTGACGCATGGGATGAAAATGGATGCCTTTGTGCAGTCGTGGTCTGTTATGGTGAGTATTGAGTCATGCCCTTGGGATATGGGAAGTTTAGTGATAAAGTTGAGGGCTATAACTTTAAACAGCTTAGCGTCTGTTATGGGTGTGATAGGGACTAAGGGTAGTGATGTCAGGTCCGGTCGAGTCCGGTTTTTTACCCCTTTTGGCTACAACCGAAACCACGACCGGTTGGCCTTTTTACTGACACTGCCCAACCGACAACCAGACCATGACCAACTGATTGTCATCGGTTGTGCGACCAGTTATAGTCGGTTGGAACCAGTTCCAACCAACGTCTACTGTGATTTTTTGTACCAAGGGAGACAAGTGTTTTATTATATTTTGTATAGAAAGTCTACTGTACTGTACACTAGCTACTAATGATAGTGCCTGCTGCTTGCCGTCCGAGTTGTTGTGTTGGTGGACTCGTTGTTGCCACTGACATCGTCTTGCTGTCTGTCGTTGTCATTGCCTCGCTGTCATCTTTTTGCTGCTGTTGTCGCCTTGCCCGCTGTTGTGGCAGTCGACCTTGCCTTGCCCGCTGTTGTGGCAGTTGGCCTTGCCTTGCCTGCTGTCATGGTGGTTGCTTGCCTTGCCCGCTATTGTGGTGGTCGACCTCACCTTGCCCGCTGTTGTGGCAGTTGACATCACCATGTATTCACCTGTGAGGTGTTGTGGTCTTGGTTGTGAATTTGTGTTGCTGCCGCTGCTGGTGTTCGTGTTCTTGAGGGGCATTGCTGCGTAGTCATAGTTGTCGCCGATATTGAGTAAGCTAAGCAAGGGATGTGAACAGAAACTGAACCGGCAAATTGCGGCAATCACCTGGGCCAGGCACAAATTGGGACAGGATCCATGATGCATGTGACTTGCATTGGGTCCTTGGCGTACACCCAGCAACAACAGCACCAATGACAACCCCCCGCCAATCCCACACTAGCCACAACACCATGATGGCAAGGCACCGACAGCTCATCCACAACAACAACAGGTCACACAACGGCAATAGCACCCACTGGCACAAGGCAGCATCAAACACCATTGCCCACAAGCCCACAAGTTGGCCCACAATGGCAATGACAACAGACAATAACAACACAGTGGACGACACAGCAGACAATGGTGGTGACATGACAATGCAGCAGATGACAGCTGCGATGTGACGATGCAGCAGGTGGCAGCGGCAACATGACAATGCAGCAGACAGCGGCAGCGACGCGACTAGGGTTTGAAAGTCTGGTTGGGTCCGGTTTTTGACCATATTTGGTCCAACTGCAACCGCAACCGGTTGCCAAAAAAGGAAATTTGTTGCAACCTCAACTGCAACTGCAAAAAACTGCAAGAAAACCAGCTGCAACCAGTTGCAACTGGACCCAACTGGTTGCAACAGAATGTTATTTAATCTATTTGAAACTGGTCTAAACTGAGTCAAAAACACTTATAATTAGTGTTCATAGGTACCTATAATAAATTTCTAAGTGAAACTGCCTTATAATGAAAACATAATCAGGTAAAACAGCCAAAAAAAGCAGAAGTTATGAGTAAAATGATTGTTTTGATCATAACTTGCTCAGTTTTTGGCCAATTTGGGTGATCTTAGGCTCGTTTTGATCAGAAGTTCAGCCCAATCACTTGCTTACTAAGCAACCAGTCGCAACCGGTTGCAACCGGTTGCACAACTGCAAAAGACTGCAGTTGCTGATGTGTAAAACTCTGCAACTGAACTGAAAGTTGCAGTTGCTACCAGTTGAAGTCAGGTTGGGTTGCAGTCTTTTTCAGTTCCTGCAACTGAACTTTCAAAGACTAGACGCGACACAACGATGCAGCAGACAATGGTGCCAATGCGACAATGCAGCAGATGACGGCGGGGGGCAGTGACGACAGGCTTTACTATACTAATAGATAGTTGTGTTACAATACTTGTTGTATTCTACTGTTCCTTACTCCATAAATACAGTACCACAGTGTTAATAATCTAGGCCCTCAGTGTCGATACAAGAGCAGTTGCGACCGGTTGTAGTCGGTCACAACCGGTTGGAGAATGTGGTGCAATCTCAGCGACTGCAACTGCACCTCACTGTGCTGGGCCCCAACTGCAACCGAAAAGTCCAGTTGTTTCCAGTTGTGGTCTGGTTGGGTTGTGGTTTTTTCCAGTTTGGGCAACTGGACCTGACATCACTAACTAAGGGTGCTTTCATGGCTTGGTTGTTGACTTTGTGGTGTTGGCATTCAGTGCATCCTTGGACATACTCAGTTACGTGTTTCATCATCCATGGCCACCAGTGGCTTCATTTGATAATTTGGGCAGTTCATTTGATTCCAGGGTGACTGTATCCTGGAGGGTTGTGGTGGTTGACTATAATGGTGCGAATGGTGTCCTGTCCTCCAGTAATCACTTGTGTGCCTTGTTGATACCAGACTCTGTTGATCTTCTTGAGTTTGTATGGGTCTACCCAGGGGCATAGGGTGTCTTCATCTTGGTCGCGAGGCTCAGGGATCTGTGTAGTCAGATTTTGAATGAAGACTTTCTCGGGTAGCACTATGACTCCCTCGTTGTTGTTTTCCCCTCGGTTGTAGTCAGGTCGTCGGGACAGCGTGTCTGCTTGGCCGTTATTGGTCCCTTTGATGTGATGGATCTCGAAGTCATATTCCATGAGTTCTAGGACTTCTTGAGCTACTGGGCGACTTATCTTTTGGGTGTTGATAAGTGACCTGCACACACTTAGCAGCTTGAATGGACACACAGATAATGGACTGCTTTAGAATAGATATACAGGACATGTAGATTAGATTATTATGATCTTTACAATCTCAGACTTCTTGTATTCTCTTATCTATGACATCACATGTACATGACATCATGGACTTCTCTAGACCGTCCTTGTACTATTATTGTCTTTGTACTTCCCCTTGTTCCCTTATCTTTATTGTGATGCCACTATGATATCATAGTCTGGACTAGTGATTGAAAGTCTGGTCCGGTCCGGTTTTTTTGCCTAATTTGGAAAGACTGGGACCACAACTGATGGATTGGTTCATCCCTTTTCCCAGAACCAGACTGGACCGATGAAAAGACTGGTTCTTGCAGTCTGAACCAGCTCAGGATGAGCCAGTTCACAACCGGTCACAACCTCTATGGACCGACTGCAACCGCAGTCATAACAATGCAATTTATATTTTATAATACCAGTACTACTGGTACAATACTATCTAGCTAATACAATTGTTGCCGTTGTAGTCATCAATGCAGTCATTGTTGTTGTTGTTGCAGTTGTTGTTGTTGTTGTTGTTGCAGTCATTGACTTGTTGTTGCCGTTGTTGCAGTCGTTGTCGTTGCAGTCATTATCGTTGCAGTCGTTGTCATTGTCGTGATTGGCGATATGGGTAGCGGTCGGTTGGTGAACTGCTGCAGTGTCACTGTTATCATCACCGTAGTCGTCATAGCCATTGTTATGGCTGTGGTGGTCGTAGCGGTCAGTTGGTGAGCTGCGCAGTGTTGCCATAATTGCTGTAGTTGTTGCTGTAGTAGCCATGGTCATTGCTGTAGTCGTTGCCATAGTCGTTGCCATAGTCGTTGCCGTAGTCGTTGCCGTAGTTGTCATAGTCATGGTTGCCGTAGTTGTCATCGTAGTTGTTGTCGCTGTAGTTGTCACCGTAGTCACCGTAGTCGTCGTCATAGTCATTGTTGCTGTAGTTGTTCAAGTTGTTGCCGTAGTTGTCGCCCTAGTTGATGCAATAGTTGTCGCCCTAGTCGCCATAGTTGTCACTGTAGTCGCCATAGTTGTCATCGTAGTCATTGTTGCCGTAGTTCAAGTTGTCACCGCAGTCATTGCTGTAGTTGTTGTCCTAGTTGCTGTAGTTGTCGCCGTAGTCGATGCCCAAGTTGTTGCCCAAGTTGTTGCCCTAGTTGTTGCCCTAGTTGTTGCCCCAGTTGTTGCCCTAGTTGTTGCCCTAGTTGTTGCCCCAGTTGTTGCCCTAGTTGTTGCCCTAGTTGTTGCCCCAGTTGTTGCCCCAGTTGTTGCTGTAGTTGTTGCCCTGCTGTAGTCATTGCCCTAGTCCAAGCCCTAGTCGCTGTAGTTGTCATCATAGTTGTTGTAGCCGTCGTGATGGCTGTGGTGGCTGTGGTGGTTGGTGCAGTTGTTGGGAGGTCTTGTTGTTGTTGTTGTTGTTGTTGTTGTTGTTGTTGTTGTTGTTGTTGTAGTGATTGTCGACATTGTTGCGGTTGGCGTCAACAGTGTTGGTCGTGTTCTTGGTTGTGTTGGCATGGCGTGCCAGTGGATGCCGGCTTACCGGTTAGGACTGGTCCTAACCAGTCCTGCAGCAGTTTCACCCACATGCCAAATTTGGATGAACCGCAACTGACAGTCTGGTTGCCATCAGTTGCAGTCTGGTCCAGTCCTGGTTTTTTTCTGGTTCATAGGACTGGACTTTCAAACACTAGTCTGGACTCTTATTGTTCTTACACTTTGTTCTCCCAGAACAGCACACTCCTTTGTCTGTATGTAGAACAATGCGCCTTGTATTTACTGTGACCTGTGTTACTAGTGTCACCCTCTGTAGCAGTATAAGTAGAGTACCATGTACGCTCTGGCACCACACCAGTTCTCATCTGTTGTGTGCCAGACTTCCATCTGCTTCACTTGCTTGATTATCTCTGTTGCTGCTTCAAGTACCACCCACATATCTCACCACAGTCTACTTTGTCACTGTGAGTATGATCTCTATGTGTACTGTTCATCATTGGGGTGATTTCCAATGTGTGAGGTTAAGGTGGTCAGAGAATATTTTGATTTTGTGTGGTGATCCTGCCAGAAATGGTCTCCAGTGTCATAATGCCTTGACAATAGCCAACAGTTCCAGGTTGTAAATGTTGTAGTTGCGTTCTGCTTCATTTAGTGTGGCCGAGAAGTAGCTGATGGGGTGTCTCTTGCCATCTTTCTTCTTTTGCAGTAGTACTGCTCCTACTGCATAGCCTGATGCATCCACCTCCAGTTTGAATTGATCCATTAGGCTGGGGTGTGCTAGTACTGGTTCACTTGTGACAAGGGTTTTGAGGGTTTGAAACACTTTCTCTTCATCGTTGCCCCAGGTCCATTCAGTGTCTTTACATGTGAGTTTGTTGAGGGCTCATGCATGTGTGGTGAAACCACGAATGAAGAGACAGCAAAAATTGCAAAAGCCTAAGAAGGATTGTACATTGTGTACCTTTGTGGGGTGGGGCCATTTGCATATGCCTGAAATTTTTATGGGGTCCATGCGAGTTACCCCCTTTTCAAGGATTATTCCCAGGTAATCCATTTGCAGTTGATGGAATTGGCACTTCTCGGGTTTGAAGTAGAGACCGTGGTCGAGTGCAACTTGTAGTACCACACTGACTGCTTCAATGTGGGCTTGTAGTCCTGCTTCTTCATGGGTGGTGATTCCGATGTCATCCATGTATACTTGTATGATTGTTCCATGTGACTCGTAGTAGAGGATGGTGTCGCCAAGAATGTTGTTCATCATGTTCTGGAATGTTGCTGGTGAGTTGGTGAGTCCAAAGTACATGACGAGTGGTTCGAAGAGTCCATATTTAGTTTTGAATGTGGCTTTTGGTTCATCCCCTTCTTTTACGCATATGTTGTTGTATCCCCATCACATGTCGAGTTTGGTATAGATGTGTCTGTTTCCAAGGTTGTTAATGAGTTCCAACATGAGCAGTAGCAGGTATTGGTTACACACGGTGCAAGCATTGATCTTCCAGTAGTCTTGTACGGGTTGCAACTTTCCATCCTTTTTCTTGATATAGAAGAAGGATGAGGCGTATGGCAACTTGGACAGGCGTATGTATCCCATTTTGAGTTGTTTGTCAAGCCATTTGTGCAGTTGTTCATCTTCATCTTGGGACATGGGGTATACTTTGCAGTCGATGCTTGCTGGTGTGCCTGGTTTGAAGTCAATGGCATGATCCCATGGTCTTGATGGTGGGAATCAATGCGATGCTTCTTCACTGAAGATTTTGGCAAAGTGTTGGTATGGCTCTGGGATAATGGTCGCCATGGTGTTCTGGTTAGCGGCAATGGTGAGCTCTGTGGCCATGGTATGTATCTGGCATTCCTCTTTGAGGTTTTGTATGATGTCTTCTGCCTCTTCCTGAGAAATGGCTCTGGCTATGGTAGTTTGTGGTTCGGAGGGGTTGATTGATTGTAATACGATGGGGGGTGCATTTTCGTGGATTGTGGCATGAGACCAGCTGGTGGTTGGTTCATAGGTGGCTAGCCAGGGGTATCCAAGGACTAGTTCTTTGTTTCCAATATCTGTGACCAGGAACCTCATGGTTTTATTAGTTCCGTGGGTTTGGGCATCGAGGTCGATGAAGTGAGTGATGGACCCAGCTATATTCCCAGTGTTATCTATGTTCCATATTTTCTTGGGTCGTTCTAAGGTTTGTAGCCTGAGACCCATGTGTTTGGCAAATGCGGGTCTTATGAAGTTGTCTGTGGCGCCTGAAACAACAAACCCCTTAATGTTGGCCATGGAGTAACTGGTGCAAATCGAGACTGGAATTTGAAGCAAACGGAAGCGAGTCATGATTACAGAGTTACAATTAATTGCCCTCACCCAGGCTGATAGAGCTCATAGGGTGTGTGCCACTTGAGTGTACGGGTGGGAGAGCGGTTATGGATGTGTACCGCAGTGCTCATAGCATGCTGCCAGAAGCCTTTAGACATACCAGCTGTGTGTAGCATGGCCATTGCCTTATCTGTAATGGTGCGGTTAAACCGCTCGGCTTTTCCATTTGACTGTGGTGAACCTGGCATCATAAGGTGATGCTCTATTCCTCTCTGCTTGAGAATGTCCTGTACTTGGCTCGCCATATACTCACCTCCGTGATCAGAGTGGAGTGCGCACAGTTTATGGGATGTCTGGGTTTCACCCCAGGCCAAATACATCTGCAGCACTTTCACAAACTGATCCTTTGACTTAATAAAGTATACCACTGCATGCTTGGAGTGGTTGTCTATGAAGGTGGTGGTGTATGCAGAGCCTTGTAGGGACTGAGTTTGCATTGGACCGGAGAGGTCACTGTGTACAATCTCAAATATATGGGTTGTCCTTTTGGTGGAGGAGGCAGAGAAAGGTTGACGAGTGGATTTACCCAACTCGCACCCACGACACATAGCAGTATGCATGGTAGAGCTGTCAATGTCCATGCCAGTAGTGGCAGAGGGACCGTACAACTTAAGAGCAGCAGAGGAGATGTGTCCCATGTGCTGATGCCAGATATCAAGAGTGGTGGCAGCACCTTTGACATGAGCATTGAGGCCAATGCTTGAAGTGTCCAACCAGTAGAGGTTGTCCTCCAAGTAGCCAACAGCTACACATTGTTTTCTAACAGATATTTTAAATGAGCCACTGTCAAAGGCCACTTCTGCACCCATTTGTGCTAAGGCATGTGTTGACAAGAAGTGTGTCTTCACCTGTGGAAGGTGTAGCACATTGCTGAGGGTGATAGGAAGGCCCTGGCTCATAGTGAAGACAACGGAGCCTACACCAACTTGGTCGATGGTGGACTTGTCCCCAAGGCACATGGCACCTTTACATGGGGTGTAGTCCTTGAAGTCAGACCAATGTGGTGTGATGTGGTGTGTGGCACCACTGTCCATCATCCAACACACATGTGAGGCAGCATACAAGGCAACTCCAACTGCATTGTCTGCCCAGTTAATGGCAGGCTCATCATCGACCTCCTTAATGGAGGTGGTGGTAGGTACTAATACATGAGAGTTGGCAGCCTTGTTGCCTGTGTCCTTCAACTTCCCTGCAGCTTCATCCTTCTTCCTCTGCCTGCAGTCAGGCTTGATATGCCCCTTTTTGTTACAGTAGTGGCAAGTAAGCTGAGAATGGTCCTTCTTCTTACGTGGGCCACTGCTAGGCTTAATGGGGGCAGCCTTGTTGAGGGAGGAGCCAGAGGGGCCAGAGCAACGCACTTCCTCCGAAACAATGCGCGCAATTATTTCAGTGTGCTTGAGTTTGGAGGGGGCGCCACTGGCGAGGATGGTAGATGCCAAGACTTCATAAGAGGCTGGCAGGGCATGGAGGAGAATGAGACAGAACTGGGTGTCAGTGACACCCATCTGTGTGTTGGTAAGGCCGACTCTCAGCTCATTGAGCTTGGCCAACTGAGAGGCCATGGGAGAGGAGTCGTTGAGGCGGGCTTGGGTTAATTGGATCCACAAATTAAATATGGTGGTGCTGCCGCTAGCACCAGCATATACATCCTTCAGCTTGTCCCACTTCGACTTGAAGGTGGGGTAGGCATGTGGGTTGGCAACGAGGGAGTAAACGTCAAGTTTGAGGTAGAGGCAGAGGTATGCCTTTGACTGATGCTGGACAGAGTCCCATTCATCAGCAGTGACCCCAGAGGGAGGGACCTGGAGGGTGAACACATCCTCAGCTTCGTGCAGCATGAGGATGGCTTCCAGTGTCCCAGACCATTCGTTCCACTTTGACCCATCAAACTGGCCAAGGTGTATGCCGGAAGTGTTGGATAAGCAATCTGTCATGGTTGATATGATTGTGAAACCAACACCCTGTACTCAGGGCCATATAGCTCAGTGGTTTAGAGCACCCAGTATATATCCGGGAGGTCCTGGGTTCAAACCCCAGTCTGGTCATTTTCTTGTGTGGACCCACATTTTCCCCTTTGGGACATGTTCCCCTTTGGGCTATTTCCCCATTGGGCTGTTCCCCATTGGGCTGTTGAGGTCCCACAAATTCAACAGGAAGGCATGCCAAAGTTGTTGCCATATGCAGCACCTAGACATGTGGAGGGTGTGGACCCAGTAGGAAAAGGGGGGAGTGAGCCCCCTGCTGTGGTGCCTGCAGCCACACTGGTGGCACCAGTGGGCGAGGCAGCACGAGAAGTGTGTGTGGAAGACATAGGGATGATTTATCTATCACCAAGGAGCAGTCAGCAATAGTGCTTCATAACAGTTGCAAGATATGGGGGTAACCACTCCAGTCTGTGAATCTGTAAGGCCAGAACGCTAATGTGTCCTGCCTCCTGAGGTATGCCAGTGATACAAGGGCTAGGCCCAGGTTGGAGTATCCCTTTGCCATACTAGGAGCCAGCTGCCAGCCAGGATGTGTCCAGGACATGGCTCACTAGTTTGCATCAGGGGGATATGGAATGATTCTTTCAGAGCCCAAGCAGAGATGTCAACAAGTTATCACCAAATGAGTGTACTTGCGAGTGTGACTCGTTTGTGACGAGTACTCGTGCCTGCGAGTACTCGTTCCCATGAGTACATGCAAGTACGAGTTTCCTCTTTCGATTGCACAAGTACTCATGTACTCGCGGGGTCATGTGACCATTTCCGGGTTGGCAAAGCAAAAAGTCGAAGACTGTTTTATTGCACACTATGTAACTATTACAGTACTACTACTTGTAACATAACTACTGTGCTTGCAATCTGTGTCGTTGTATCAGTGCCGTTGAGTCATTGTTGTGGGCCCATTGCCAGTGTGTTGCATCATTCCATTGTTGACTCTGAGTCATTGTTGTCATTGGCCATTGTGTTGCCTTCATAAGTTGACGGGCATTGCCCCGTCATTGTAATCAATTGAGTTGTGGTCGACAGGCATGGCCCAGTTGTTGTATTGATGGGCATTTGCCTGTCATGGTTGCGACGCCACCATCATGCAGGCCTCACCCCATGGCTGTTGCTGGTGTCGTAGCTGCATTGGCAGGGTGCTGGTGGTGGCTGGTGGTGTTCATGTGGCTCAAAGCTGTGTCAGCGGACTTGAGGCATGTTGTCATAGTGTTGTTGTAGTTGTCATAGTTGGTCATTGGCGGTGCATGTGGCTTGGACCATGTATCAAAATGGCAATCACCGAGTGGGTGTAGAAAAGGTTGCCACAGGCCACGGTGGCTTCCCACGCTCAACGTTCAAGACTACGACAACCATCACAATGACGATGGCCTCTCACGGCCATCCCAACAATGACTATGACACAGCGGACCATGCCAGCAACGACGACAATGGCCTGTCACGGCCATCCCAACAACAACTACGACACAGTGGGCTGCACCAGCAACAACGGTTCAACAATGGCGAGTGACAACACAACAGCAAGCCACCAAGGCAAGCTCAAACGATGGCAACAACGACACGATAGATGGCGGTAGGGGCGCAGCGATAACACGACAGGTGACGGCAGTGATCCGGGTGCGATGGCGGGGGGGTACGCGGGCAGGGGCCTTGTAGTATATTAGTCTCACTTGTAACTATTCTGTAGTAGTGTAGTGCCTAATGAGTACTTGTTTAGAACAAGTACCCGTGTGACTCAAACAAATACATGTACTTGCGGCCCAGACAGGTACTCGCAGTGCGAGTACAAGTGTCAGTCCCAGAAACTCGGCGAGTACTCGTGCTTATGAGTACTTGCCACTGCGAGCATGAGTCAAGTATGAGTATGGCTTTGAGGATTTCCAACAAGTACTCATACTCACAAGTATCACTCATTGACATCTCTACTGGATAGTGTTGTGGGAACTTGCAGCTATTCCTGGCTTTAGCCAAGAGCCATAGCTGGCTTGTACATAGCTGGGTGTAGCCAAGCCTGGACTCAATTCCCCATTTGGTTGGGTTTGTTTTGGCTTTTCAATGCTCCAGTGTTACGTTCGGCCCGGAAGTGGACACTGACGTCAAGGGTATGACACCGCGTCAGCAGTATATCGTCATGGACTTGTTAGGATCAGTCAGCCGGGTAAGCTCCGGCACATGTGATAGTGTACGATAACGGATCGGATCATGACTCGATGTGACTCATACTAGGATAGCTGTACTAGGGTTTGCTCTACTTACGCTATTGGCTAGTACTTCTTGGAGCGGCGCTTGAAAGCCCGCGCGTACCTGTATAAGTAGAGTACTGCGAAGACCAAGAACGGCATCTTGGTCTTCTTCCAATACCACTACCAGTTCTTCGCTCTACAGGGTACTCCCCCTTGAAGTGAGTCGTCTGACATATCCCTCTAAACCCAGGGATCCCTCGTGACTTAGCCTTTTGGCATCAGTGGATAGCTATCCCGCCGGCAGTACCTGTCATCGCGTCTATCTGTATCTTAACCCTCGCGTCGCATCCCCTTACACCTACTTGTACGTTGTTGACCACGATACTTGGGAAGACCTTCGCATCGTCGCCACCCCTCCTCCACTACTACCCTTAGGCGACGATCTACATGGGTACGAAGACCGTAACGGAGCCCTACAAGTACACCCCGTCGACTTCCCCCAGGCCAGAGTCAATCGCAACTACGTCATCAAGAGGATCGCCACTCACTCCGAAGCCTAAGTCAGGCAAGCGTTCGTGGTAAACGCTACATCCAGTCTCAGCTCACCAGGTGGCTAAGCCACTTACAATGTTACATTTGTGCCTGAGATGCCCGAGGAGTTCCTTCAAGAGGACAATGTCTGCGCATTTGGTGCAATGACTCAGGAACATTGGGAGGCTTGGAGGCATATCGAGGCGAGTTTCCCATCAGCTTAGAGGAATAAGAGCTGGCTGTCACATGACCTGGCATGTGACCTGCCTAGAGCTGATCCAGAAGGGTCCAGATGAACTTGCGCCTGGATCAGAGTGTGACAAGTGACTGATGTGACTGCTGACTTGTATGGCCATTGATTGGGTTGTGATATTAGGATTCGCGGCTGTGTATTAGGGTCGCTGGGCTTGAAAGCTCCAGCCCTTGTAGTATAAGTAGAGGGGTGTTCATGTATGAACCCCTTAGCTTTGATATCTTGAGGAATACCTTCACTTTCCTGCACCTTAGCTCCTTGTCCTGTGTGCATACTCTTCATCATTTGCTAGCTCCCTGCTATAAGTCGTGCCTGTCGCCGACTTCTCCTTCATCATACTCGACTTCGCCATCACCGTCCTTTGCCTTGCCTACATCAGTCACGCCCTGCATATCGTCATGGCCGTTGCCTATGGGATACTGAAGACTTCCGACACGTACACTCAGCAAACTGGTTCCAAATCCAAGTTGGATTGATACATCCAGAAGGAATGTAACATACAAGCAGTGAAAGTCATGTCACAGAGTGCAAACACGATACTCAATTCAACTCAATCATCTCCTTGTACAGAGCACCCAGCGCTGCTTCTTCATCATGCCCACATGGACCACACCCCCAAACTCAAACAGCGTGCCCACTGGCATATCTCTTGGGACTCCAGTACGCACTTGCAGTTTGACTACTGGCTTTCTCAACACAAAATACCTCATGTGAGATGATATTCATAATGCCATGTCACTTGAAATGTCCCCCTTTTTTCTTGGTCCCATGCCTCCTCAATTATTTCTCTCTACTTTTCTTCCGAGTTCAAAAGTGCCATCCTCCCTCCGTGTTCAAAGCGGGTATGTTTGATGCTCTAGCCAACCTTCAGACTGAGGTTCTCATGTACAAGGTATTTGTGAGTAATTGATCCCTTTCAGAGCTTTTTTGGTACTGAAAAGAATACCTCAGATCAACATCGTTCAACCTAGTCTTTGAAAGTTCAGTTGCAGCAACTGAAAAAGACTGCAACTCAACTGAACTGCAACTGGAAACAACCAGACTTTTGGTTGCAGTTGTACCTAATCCTAGAATCTATCAGTTGCAGTTGCCCGAAATGGCAGCTGACCTCCAACTGGTTGCAGTTGGTTGCAACCAGTTGCAACCAACTTATATGGGACTAGCCAGGCTCACGGGTATGGGTACTGGGTATGAGTACTTGCAGTTGGCGAGTTGGCACTGCTAAAAAGTACTACTGTAAGATAACTACGAATCCTGCTGCAGTGTCGCCATTGCCCCCCACTGTTGTTGCGTCACCACCACTG
The DNA here is from genome assembly GCA_021525775.1 of Lactarius deliciosus. Taxonomy (NCBI): domain Eukaryota; kingdom Fungi; phylum Basidiomycota; class Agaricomycetes; order Russulales; family Russulaceae; genus Lactarius; species Lactarius deliciosus. The sequence goes on from JAKELK010000112.1 coordinate 157,170, forward strand.
TCTGTTGTGGTCGCATCTGTTGTGGTTGTGGCGTTGTGGTTGTGGTTGTCGTCGCTGCTGCAGTTGTCGCCATGTCGCCATCAACTTGAAGATGGCTATCGTGCTGTCGTTGCCGTTGTTGTTGTTGTTGAGTTGCTCAGATTGCAGCCGAGTGCTGCCTCGCTGTTGCTCTGAGTCCTGCCGCAAGGCTGTTGTTGCTGTTAAGGTGCTGCAGGCATTGCACTTGGGACTTGCATTGGTATGGCGCTGGTTGGTTGGTACGTTCGGCTTGGGGCTGGCAAAGTGATTGTTGTTGTAGGCATTGTGGGTTGTTGAGCATATGTGGCGCAGGCAGAGTTTGCTGTTGATTTGGGAACACCAGATGCTGGTTTTGTTTTCTGCCTTGCTTAGTCACCTTATCGATTGTACTTCTCCTGCAGCCTCACGCACTACCAACTGCCACCACCACCGCCAGGGCCTTGCCATTGACAATGGCTCGACACTGTCAACGACGACAACCACAAAGACAACAGCAAAAGCAATGACAATGACAAGGCAATATCGACAGTGACAAGGCAACACAAGCGACCCAGACGACTTGGCGGACAGCTACCAAATGGCCACCACCACCACCACCACCGCTGCCAGGGCCCTGCCATTGACAACAGCAAGATGATGTCAACACTGACAACGATGACAATGACTTGGACAAAGATGACTCAGACAACGATGGCAACACCACCAAGACACAAGCCAAGATGTTACAACTTCTACTTCTCCTTGTACGATATGCCATTTCTGTGGGCTTCTCATTTCTCACACATCTGTCCATTTTCTTTGTTTTCACTTGCACACGGCTCGTTACGGTCTGGAGTTTGTGCCATCAAAAACAACCTTATATTTCCAAGCTCATCTGATGACTGTACGATTCTGCAGAATTCTGATGTACGATATGAGCATTCCCATTGTTTGCGTTGTTTTGGGAACATTGACTCACAATTGCATCTTATGTTTGTCTCCGACAAACATCCTGTACTACTATATAAGGCATGTACTACCTAGCTTGTACGGTACTGTTGCTGCTACAAGTCACCCTTCATATCTCACCACAGTCTCCTTTGTCACTGTGAGTATGATCTCTATGTGTACTGTTCATCAATACCTGCCTTGTAGTGGCAATGGGAAAGGAAGCAGTAAAGCCACTTGTGGCGATGAGGCAACCAACAGGCCAAGAAGGCTGAGGTAGACAGCCTTGGGCTCTGAAAGATATCATTCCATATCCCCCTGATGCAAACTAGTGAGCCATGTCCTGGATACATCCTGGCTGGCAGCTGGCTCCTAGTATGGCAAAGGGATACTCCAAACCTGGGCCTAGCCCTTGTATCACTGGCATACCTCAGGAAGCAGGACACGTTAGTATTCTGGCCTTACAGATTCACAGAAAGGAGTGTCTACCCCATATCTTGCAACTGTTATGAAGCACCCTCAGGAGTCACCTCTGATGAGTGGGACTCTGTCCAGTGTCAGGCAAAAGTGTACCTCCGCCTTTACCTCAAACCCAACATCTACTCCCTCATTGCTGACCCCCTGGTCTACCCCACCTTCAAAACGAAGTGGGACAAGCTGAAGGATGTATATGCTGGTGCTAGCGGCAGCACCACCATCTTTAATTTGTGGATCCAATTAACCCAAGCCCGCCTCGACAACTCCTCTCCTATGGCCTCTCAATTGGCCAAACTCAATGAGCTGAGAGTTGGCCTTACCAACGCACAGATGGGTGTCACTGACACCCAATTCTGTCTCATTCTCCTCCATGCCCTGCCAGCCTCTTATGAGGTCTTGGCATCTACCATCCTCGCCAGTGGCACCCCCTCCAAACTCAAGCATGCTGAAATAATCGCATGCATTGTTTCAGAGGAAGCGCACCGTACTGGCCCCTCTGGCTCTTCCCTCAACAAGGCTGCCCCCATTAAGCCTAGCAGTGGCCCACATAAGAAGAAGGATCATTCTCAGCTTACTTGCAATTACTGTAACAAAAAGGGGCATATCAAGCCTGATTGTAGGCAGAGGAAGAAGGATGAAGCTGTGGGGAAGCTGAAAGACACTGGCAACAAGGCTGCCAACTCTCATGTATTAGTACCTACCACCGCCTCCATTAAGGAGGTCGATGATGAGCCCACCATTAACTGGGCGGACAATGCAGTTGGTGTTGCCTTGTATGCTGCCTCACGTGTGCGTTGGATGATGGACAGTGGTGCCACACACCACATCACACCACATCGGTCCAATTTCAAGGACTATACCCCATGCAAAGGTGCTGTGTGCCTTGGGGACAAGTCCACCATTGACCAAATTGGTGTAGGCTCCGTCATCTTCACTACAAGCTGTTGATAAGTGACCCGCGCACACTTAGCGGCTCATATGGACATGCAGATAACGGACTGCTTTAGATAAGATATATTGGACTTTATGTAGATTAGATTATTATGATCTTTACAATCTCGGACTTTCTTATCTATGACATCACTGTACAATGACATCATGGACTCCTCTGGACTCCTATTGTATTTTGTCCTTGTACTCATTCCCTTTTGTTCTATCTTTATTGTGATGTCACTATGATATCATAGTCTAGCCTTTCTATTGTTCCTTGCGCTTTTGTTCTCCTTCTGCACACTCCTTTGTGTCCCTCTGTAGAACAAACACTCCTTGTATTGTGTGACTCTGTGTTACCTCTGTTGTACTAGTGTCACTCCTCTGTATAGTATAAGTAGAGTACTCTGTACGCTCTGGCACCACACCAATTCTCATCTGTTGTGTGCCAGACTCAAACTCTGCTTCACTCGCTTGATTACACTCTGTTGCTGCTTCCAGCCACCCTTGATATCTCACCACAGTCCTCTTGTCACTGTGAGTATCATCCCTTCATGTGCGCTGTTCATCACGAGCCAGGGCCTTCCTATCACCCTCAGTAATGTGCTACACCTTCCACAGGTAAAGACACGCTTCTTGTTGACACGTGCCTTAGCACAAAAGGGTGCGGAAGTGGCCTTTGACAGTGGCTCATTTAAAATATCTGTCAAAAAGCAATGTGTAGCTGTTGGCTACTTGGAGGACAACCTCTACTGGTTGGACACTTCAAGCATTGGCCTCAATGCTCATGTCAAAAGTGCTGCCACCACTCTTGATATCTGGCATCAGTGCATGGGACACATCTCCTCTGCTGCTCTCAAGTCGTACAGTCCCTCTGCCACTACTGGCATGGACATTGACAGCTCTACCACACACACTGCTGTGTGTTGTGGGTGCGAGTTGGGTAAATCCACTCGCCAACCTTTCTCTGCGTCCTCTACCAAAAGGACAACCTGTATCTTTGAGATTGTACACAGTGACCTCACCAGTCCAATGCAAACTCAGTCCCTACAAGGCTCTGCGTACACTGCCACCTTCATAGACGACCACTCCAAGCATGCAGTGGTGTACTTTATCAAGTTGAAGGATCAGTTTGTGAAGGTGCTGCAGATGTATTTGGCCTGGGGTGAAACCCAGACGTCCCATAAACTGCACGCACTCCACTCTGACCATGGAGGCAAGTACATGGCAAGCCAAGTACAGGACATTCTCAAGCAGAGAGGGATAGAGCATCACCTTATGATGCCAGGTTCACCACAGTCGAACGGGAAAGCCAAGCGGTTTAACCGCACCATTACAGATAAGGCAATGGCCATGCTACACACAGCAGGCATGTCTAAAGGCTTCTGGGAGCATGCTATGAGCACTGCGGTACACATCTATAACCATTCTCCCACCCATACGCTTAAGTGGCACACACCTTATGAGCTCTGGTACTCTGGCAAGGTACCAGATGTCTCACACTTGTGCATCTTTGGATGCAAGGGGTACATGCACGTATCTGCTGATAAGCATCACAAATTGGATGCGAAGGCCATTGAGGTCACGCTTATTGGGTTTGAGCCTGAATCAAAGGGCTATAAGCTCTGGGACTGCCAAACCCACTCTGTCCATTTGTCCAGGGATGTGACATTCGACGAGAGTAGCTTCCCGTCCCTCCAGGGTGCTGAGACACACCCAACACCTTCTCAAGTGGCCTCACAACCGCTACCTACACTAGTAATTGCCATACCTAGCACGTCAGCATTACCACCACAGTGAGCACCCTCCCCTACACACTCTGACAGTAGTGAGGAGGATGTCGAAGACATTTTAGACCCCAAACAAGAGTGCCCACACATGCCACCACCACCTGCCCCACCCACTCTTCCTGTCACACCTAAACGTGAGCAGCCCCCTCTGACTTCACCACCACCGCGTCAAAGTGCAACATGCATTATGTGCAATGTCCCTCCTCCCTCACCAGACATGCCTGGTGGCTTTGAGGACCATGCACAGCGTAGTCAGCTGTTGCATGAGATGGACAATGCACCTAGATGCTCTACCTGTGCACCAGTGCCCAATCCCTGCTACTTCACAGCGGATAACGTGGCCACATGCGGTAGATGGTTGGGATTTGCAGAGCTGTTAGCTGCAGCTTATGTGGGAAGAGATCCTGCATCCTATGCAGAGGCCATGTGGTCTGTGGATGCAGGTGAGTGGACAACAGTGTGTCAGTATGAGATGGATGTGCTAGCCAAGAATGGCACATGGGAGTTAGTGGATCCCCTGCCTAATTGCAAGGCAGTAAAATCCAAATGGGTCTTCAAGCTCAAAGCAGATGGCCGCTACAGAGCTCGCTTGGTGGCTAAGGGGTTTACGCAAATCCCTGGCATAGACTTTGATGAAACCTTCTCTCCTGTCACACGATTCAAGTCACTGAGATTACTTCTGGCGTTGGCTGTGCTGGAGGACTGGCACATCCATCAGATGGATGTCAAGTCTGCGTTCCTCAATGGCGTGCTTGACAAAGAGATTTACATGGAGCAACCACAAGGGTTCATCACCACTGGTTCAGAGACGAAGGTGTGTCGCCTAGTCAAGGCGATATATGGTCTCAAACAAGCCTCCCGTGCATGGAACTTGCAATTCCATGGAGTGCTACTTGCACTCGGCTTTAAGCGGACATTTGCTGATGCCAGTGTTGTTGAATTCGTGGGACCTCAACAGCCCAATGGGGAACAGCCCAATGGGGAAGATGTGGGTCCACACAAGAAAATGACCAGACTGGGGTTTGAACCCAGGACCTCCCGGATATATACTGGGTGCTCTAAACCACTGAGCTATATGGCCCTGAGTACAGGGTGTTGGTTTCACAATCATATCAACCATGACAGATTGCTTATCCAACAGGTGTATATGTGTTGCCTCAACAAGAGGGGGATGGACCACTCTTTGTTATCATTTACATTGATGACATCACAATTTTGGGTGCTTCTCTGGAGAGAATTAAGTATCTTAAGTCAGATCTTTCTGAACGCTATGAGATGACAGATCTCAGGGAGATAGAGTCATATCTTGGTATGTGCATTGTGCGTGACCGCTCCCTCAGATGCATCAAAATAGACCAGTCTGGCTATATCAAGGATGTCCTTGAACACTTTGGCATGTCTGATGCCACTCCACACTCCACACCCTTGCCCACTGGTGCTGACGAGCACCTTCATAAATATATGGGTCAGGCTACTGCCTCTGACATTACACACTATCGGTCACTCATTGGTAGTCTGCTGTACGTTCAGATTGGTACTAGACCAGACATTTCCTTCGCTGTGTCACATCTGGTGCAGTATGCAGTGAATCCTTCCCCCCAACATCTGTGGCTTGTGCAATATGTCCTGGCTTACTTAGTAGGCACTGTGGACATGCGGATAGTCTACAATGGCGCCAGTGGAGATGGCCTTGTTGGCTACTCTGACTCTTCCCTGGGTAACCAGGTTGATGACAGACACTCCACTGATGAACAGTACACATGTAGGACATACTCACAGTGACAAAGTAGACTGTGGTGAGATATGAGGGTGGTACTTGAAGCAGCAACAGAGAGATCTAGCAAGTGAAACAGATGTGGAGTCTGGCACACAACAGATGAGGAACTGGTGTTTATACAGGAGAAGAGACATACCTGGCACACAACAGATGAGGAACTGGTGTGGTGCCAGAGCGTACATGGTACTCTACTTATACTGCTACAGGTAGTGACAGTAGTAACACAGGTCACAGTAAATACAAGGAGCGTTGTTCTACAGAGGGACACAAAGGAGTGTGCAGAAGGAGAACAAAAGCGCAAAGAACAATAGAAGTCTAGACTGATGATATCATAGTGACATCACAATAAGGATAGAACAAAAGGAATTAGTACAAGGACAAAATACAATAGGAGTCCAGAGGAGTCCATGATGTCATTGTACAGTGATGTCATAGATAAGAAAGGCCGAGATTGTAAAGATCATAATAATCTAATCTACATAAGTCCAATATATCTTATCTAAAGCAGTCCGTTATCTGCGTGTCCATACGAGCCGCTAAGTGCGCGCGGGTCACTTATCAACATCCACTTCGGGTTATGTGTTCCTCTTAGCCAATGGTGCAATAAGCTGGTCCTCACGAAAGCAAAAGACAGTAGCCCAAAACACTACAGAGGCAGAATACATGGCCATGACCGATGCGGCCAACCAAGCCACTTGGTATCAGAGCTTTTGGAACTTGGGTATGAGGTCAACGACCCCATCCCATTGCATGGTGACAACAAGGGTGCCATTGATTTGGCCTTGAACCCTGTCACTGGGAGGCGATTGAAGCACATTGCCATTAGGCATCATGTCATTAGGGAGTACATCAAAAAGAGGACCATCACTCTTATTAGAACCCCTACTCTGGAAATGGTTGCAGATGGCTTTACCAAGTTGCTCGCACGCACCCTGCTCCAACAACACAATGTTGACATGGGCTTGTGCTAAATCCTAGATTGCTGATCACGGGGAGATGTTGATAAGTGACCCACGCGCACTTAGCAGCTTGTATGGACACGCAGATAACGGACTGCTTTAGATTAGATATACAGGACATATAGATTAGATTATTATGATCTTTACAATCTCAGACTTCTTGTATTCTCTTATCTATGACATCATGGATGTTGCGTCAGGCCCGTCCTGACGATGCTCAGCTTGAGCGGTGACAGAGTGGCTTAATATGCGAAGGGCGACTTAGCGAATATAAGTACATGACCTGAGGAGGAACGTGACTGCTACTGGCACTGGGGCGAAGTCCACCAGGCGCACGTGTCGCTGGGCAATCTGCCTTACCAAGGCCAGACGCGATAACAGACAGAGAGCGAGAAGAAGGCAGACGAGGAGAGAGATGACTGGAATTGGATAAGGATTCAAGAAGACCAAGCTAAGGAGCTCAGTCTTTGTACCACCCACTAGATATACAATTGACGAGGAGCTTTGAAGCTCCTCCTGAATGTGAGGCACCCTATAGCGATAGTAGCTCGAACCCTACTACAGCTATCCTAGGTATGAGTCAAGTCCACACCACGCGACATGTGATAACCACAACAAGCTGACTGAGACGACTGTCCCTGACTAATACTAGGGTAGTCAGAACCCCGTGAGACTGCAGTCCATACCAATGAGTCCGATCGTAACATCACCCCCTTTTTAGGTGCGACGCCCCGACGCTCCAAAGCTCTCCTCCTCGTAACGAACCCGCATGCGCGGTGGCTGCTGGGCGCCCCTCCTGCCCCTGCGGGTCGTCTTCTTCGTCAGCTCATAGTCCACCATGGTGCCTGCCTCGTCCTCTATGCGCTCCAACGCGTTGGCCATCTCCAGTTGGCGCCGACTGCCTGCCACCTTACCTTGAACCTCCCCCAGGGTGGCGATGAGGTCGTCGATGCGCTGGTTAAGGTGCTGCTGCTCCCGGTCGGCGAGGCGGTAGCGATGGACCTCCGCTGTGAGGGAGAGGTCGTGAAGGGAGCTGAGGCAGCGGTCGACACGCGCCCTGTCTTCGAAGGCCTCGGTGAAGAGGACCATGTCTGCCGCAGGGTACATGGGTTTGCCGCCGTACATGTAGTGGGGGGCAGCGTAGAGGGGGCGAGCATAGACCTTGTCCAACTCATCGATGATGCCCACCACCAGGGGGTCCGGCCCCATGATTACCTGGTGGTAGCGGGCCTCGCGCTCAACCCCGTCGGGGGAGACGATGCGGAAAGGGAGATAGTCCGCGCCAGTGTTGGCTTTGAAGCCACTGGGGACTTGTGTGTTGATGACGGCGAGGGGCTGGTGAGTGGGTCCACCCAGCACTCCAAGGTCCCGCTTGTACATGGGGGATCCGTCGGTGTTAAGCGAGTAGGGGGTTTCGCGTGGGTCGTCAGTGTCGGTGGTAGAGGAAATAAGGGGGGGCGCAGCTGGGTAGTCGTTGAGGGCATCCTCGGCCAGACCCCAGTCCGAAGTATCAGGCGCCAATGCTTCAGCTGCTGCTGCCTCAGCTGCGCCCTCCGTAGCTGCTCGTCCCTCCACTCCCTCACCACCTCCTTCCATGGCTGCACGGGCCCGAACTCGGTGTGGTACTTGGACAGGTTCACTGTCACCGTGTCCGTCAGGGTGTGAAACGAGGCTATCTGCTGCCTGGCCCTTGAGTAGGGCATGCTCTTCTTCTTCTGCGACCACCTCATAGGCGAGAGGTTGCGCACCGGGGGAGTTGGCGTCTCCTCCAACGGTGGGGTCTGGGAAGGCTCGGAGGATGGTGAGGGCGTCCTCGCAGGTGGCGGGCCCATGGGTGGTGGATAGGGCCTTGGTGACAGTGTCGATGGTGGACTGCGACAGGAGCGAGCAGGAAGACATGGTGTGAAGGTAGACAGGATGACAGATTGTAGCAGGAGTTGCTGGGGGACTCAGCTCGTAGTGGACTCTTCTTATATGCGTTTCCCTGGTGGGGTTTAATGCTTTGAAGTCCTGGATGGCCTGGTCGGCGAATACTTCGCTCCGGTCAACCCACTGATTCTCCGAGTCGGGGTACCCCTTCCATTTCACAAGGTACTGCAGTTTCCGTGTTCTTCCGAATCTTCGCGAGTCTAGAATCTTCTCGACTTCGTATTCTTCTTCCCCTTCTACCAGATCTGGCGGCGGGCGCTGGTAGTTAGGCCCATGCGTTGCGGTCTCGTGGTATCTGGTGAGAAGATCGGTGTGAAACACCGGGTGGATACTCCACTGTGTGGGAAGTTCGAGGCAATAGTTGACAGAGGACATCACCTGTGCGACCCTAAAGGGGCCGTGTCTCTTGGGCACAAGCTTGGTGGTTGGCTGGTTGGTGCGCAGGTGGCGTCCTTCTAGCCACACGAGGTCTCCTTCTTTGTACTTGGGCATATCTTTGTGTTTGACCCATGACTTCTGTGCCTTGATAAGGAGGGCCTTGGCCTGCGCTCTGGCCTCCTGAAATTGGTCGATTCTCAGCGCCACTTGGGGTATGGGTGATGGCCTATCGATCCAATCAGCGCGTGGGTTGTACCCCATTAGGAGGTAGAAAGGAGACTTCCTGGTGGTCTCATGGGGCCAGTTGTTGTGCGTGAATTCCGCTATAGGGAGATAAGTTGCCCAATTGTCCTGCCTCTCATTAGTCCAGATGCGGAGGTATTGCTCGAGCCACTGGTTAGTCCATTCCGACTGTCCGTCTGTTCAGGGGTGGTAGGCGGTGGAGACATTCTGTGAAATCCCTAGGATCTTGCACAGTTCTCGCGTGAATTTGGATGCGAAGCGTGGGTCTCTGTCGCTAATGACCTTGGAGGGAAGCCCGAATCACAGGAAGACATGCTTAGCGTATAGAGCGGCAGTTCCTTCTGCGGTGATTTCTTCTTGACAGGGGATGAAGACGGCTGCCTTGGTACAGTCGTGATTGGTGATGGTGAGGATGGAATCAAACCCCTGTGACTGGGGTAACTTGGTGATGAAGTCGAGAGCGATGGTCTCGAAGGGGAGTGCCTCAGGGTTCGGATAGATCGGGGACAGTGGTGCGCGGGTTGGTCAGTTGTTGGCCTTGTGCCTCTGACACTCGGCGCATCCCTTGACGTAGTCTAATACATCTTGGGCAAGGTTTGGCCACCAGTATGAGCGTCCCACCAATTGTGAGGTTTTGTTGATGCCTGGGTGTCTGTAAACCGGTGGTGTGTGGTGAGCGGAGATAATACTTCTCTTGTCATATAGTCCGCCAGTCACCACTCGTCTTCCGTCTTTGTACCAAGTGCCTTCGATCTTCTTTAGCCGGTGTGCGTCTATCCATGGGCAAAGGTAGTCCTCGTCTTGATGGTATGTTGCGTCTGGTTGCTCCATCTCTCCAGGTTCTATCGTCAGGGTGTTCGGCATGACAGTTTCCACTTGTGTGGCCTGCATGAAGATCGCATCGGGGAGGACTACTACATCTTTGTTGTCGTTATCCCCCTGGTCATAGTCTGGTCTTCGGGAGAGTGCATCTGCCCTTCCGTTGGCTGTGCCTTTGATGTGGTAAATCTCAAAGTCGTATTCAGATAGTTCTAGTACTTCCCTCGCGATGCGTCTACTTATCCTTTGTGGTGACCTCCAGTATTGCAGGTTGAGGTGGTCGGAGAATACCTTGGTTTTGTGTGGAGAGCCTGCGAGTAGGGGTCTCCAGTGGCGGAAGGCTTTGATGATGGCTAGTAGTTCCAGGTCATAGATGTCGTAGTTGCGCTCTGCTTCATTGAGCGTCGCAGAGTAATAGCCTATGGGGTGTCGTTTACCATCCTCTTTGCGTTGTAGGAGTACGGCACCCACCGCGAAGCCTGATGCGTCCACCTCCATCTCGAATTGTTTTGTGAGGTCTGGGTGTGCCAGTACTGGTTCACTTGTGACCAGCATCTTGAGCTTTGTGAAGGCGTCTTCTTCTGCTCGTCCCCATTGCCACTCTGTGTCTTTCTGTGTTAATCGGTTCAGCGGTCGTGCGTATGTGGCAAATCCTTTGATGAAGAGGCGATAAAAGTTGCAGAACCTGAGAAAAGATCGGACCTGTTTGACCGTGGTTGGTGTTGGCCAGTTGCGGATGCCGGCAACTTTAACAGGGTCCATGTGTGTCACCCCTTTTTCAAGGATTACCCCCAGGTAATCGATTGCCAGTGTGTGGAAGACACATTTTTCTGGTTTGAAGTACAAGTCATTGTCCTTTGCAATCTGGAGTATGTCACATACAGCTGCGATGTGGCCTGCTCGGCCGTTTCGGGAGGCGATGCCAATGTCGTCCATGTAGACACGGATGGTGGTGCCTAGCAACTCGTGTTTGTTGATGGTGGGGCCGCAGAGGGAGTCCATCATGTCCTGGAAGGTGGCCGGCGAGTTGGTGAGGCCAAAGTACATGACAAGTGGTTCGAAGAATCCGTGGCGTGTTTTGAAGGCAGCTTTTTCTTCGTCGCCTTGCTTGATGCGGATGTTGTTGTATCCCCGGCGGATGTCGAGTTTAGTGTAGATGTCCGCATTACCCAAGTCCGTGATGAGCTCCTGTATGAGCGGAAGGGGGTACTGATTACGCACGGTGAACGAGTTGATCTTTCGATAGTCTTGGACCAGTCGCAGTTTCCCGTCCTTCTTTTTGACAAAGAAGAAGGACGATGCGTAAGGGGATTTCGACGGTCGGATGTATCCCTTCTCCAGTTGCTCGTCAAGGAATTTGCGGAGGGCAATGTCTTCGTTGCGTGACATGGGGTAGATCTTGCAGTCGATAGCGGTTGGGGCATCCTTCCTGAACTTGATGGCGTGGTCCCAAGGTCGCGAGGGTGGGAAGCGATGTGATTCCTCTTCGCTGAACACCTTGGCGAAGTCCGCGTACTCTTCTGGGATCTCTGTTGTGCCGGTGAATTGCTGTGCTTCGATGGCCAGCTCCGTGGCAGTGGTGCATGCTCGGACTGTCTCCCATTCGTCGTAGAGTTGTTGCACGGTGTGGCGCTTTTCTACTTCAGTGAACTCGGTAGGGGTGAATGCGATTGTTACTCTTCGCTCCTCTGGATGCGTGGTTCGAAGGACCACTGGATAGGCGTCTTCTTTGATGACGGCGTGTTGCCAGTTGATCTGTGGTTCGTAGGCGGCCAGCCATGGGTAGCCGAGGACGATGTCCTCGTTCCCTGTATCTGTGAGTAGGAACCTCATTGTTTTGCGGGTTCCTTTGGTCTGTACGTCGAGATCTGCGCAGTGCGTGATTAGTCCTGCCTTGTTCTCAGAGTTGTCAATGTTCCATATCTTTTTGGGTGTTTCTAGTCTTTTGAGACCAATCCCCATTCGCTTCGCGAACGCGGGTTTAATGAAGCTATCTGTGGCTCCCGAGTCCACCAGTGCTTTTACTTCAGCCATGTTGTAACTTGTTTGAATGGAGACTGGAATTCTCAACGATCGGTAGCGTGTGATTATTACAGAATTACAATGGAGCGCCCTCACCCAGGCTGATGGGTTCAGGCGTTTGGAAAACCTCTTTTCCCCATAGTTCTTGGAGGACCAGGTCCTTTACTTCGTCTGGTGCTCCGGCTACTCCCTGGAGCCACTCCTGGGCTTGTTGCTGTGGGGTTACCGCTGCGCGTGCTTGCACTCTTGGTTCTTGGGTGTAGTAGTCTGTTTCTGACCTCCTACTGTTGCTGCTTTGTGCGTTGTTGCGATGCTGTGGGCAGTCGCGACTGAAGTGCCCCTTCTGATTGCAGGTGTAGCAGATTACTTCCCTTGCGTCTCGGGGGGGTCCCCTCCCCCTTCCTCGCCCTCTTGGTCCTCCTCTGGGTGGATAGGGTGCCCTCTGTCGGTCGAGTATGAACTCTGCTCCGGTGAGTCTTCCCTGGATGTCTTCTGCTTCTGCACCTCGTGCCCGCGTCCTATCTGTGGTGGTGTCCATCGTGTTGGGGTTCTGGTGATGGGGGAGGTTCCTTGGTGCCCATCTGCTTTGGGGGTTTCCCCACAGGCTAGGGCGCGGAGTAGTTCTCAGAGTGGGTGTTTTTAGTGAGTTGAGACGTGCCTGCAGATGCATGTACTGCTGTTGCTTCTTCATCGCCGCTTGCTTCCATGCTTCGAACGTGGTGGGTTCGTACTGTTCGTAGACTTTGGTGAACAATGCCTTTGGTAGTCCTGCTGTGAATAGGTCCAGCGTTTGAGGGGCGTCGAGGTTGTAGTCAGCTTGTCGGGCTAGGCATTTGAAGGTAGCCACGTAGCTGTCAATGTCCCCGTCCTTCATGTGGACGCCCTTGCGCAGCTCCGCCTGCGCCTGTTCTTTCTCCATGGTGTTGGCGAATCGTCTGGTGAAGGTGCGAAGGGTCTCTTCCCAGAGGCGCCATGTCACGGTACGCGAAGTGGACTCTTACTGTACGGTGATGACCCCTTAGTAAGACGTAATGTGTCATGGACAGTCGTATCAGTCAGCAGTAGTCATAGAATCACATGCCGATGTGGCATGAGTCATTCCGAGTACAGCGGTAGTAGGGTTCGAGCTATTATCGCTACTAGTCGTACGAGTTCGGGAGGAGCTTTAAAGCATCCTCATACATGTATAAATAGTGGCTCGATAAGACCAAGATACGCCATCTTGGTCTTCTTCAATTCACCACTCCCTTCTCTTCTCTCTCACGCGTGTTTCGCTTGTCTCTTCGAGCAAGTCGTCTTCATCGATTGCCTAGTGACTCAGACGTCCTAGTGCCGAAAGTTGCCTACGTCACGTGCCCCGATAGGCGCCGTGTACACGTGATCAAGTCACGTGACTCACATTCGAGATATTCGCTAAGTCGTGAACGCCCTTTCGTCGTCCAAGTCGGACTAACGCCAGTGGTGGCGTAACATTAAGACCAAGATCCCTCACCGTGGCGTTCACAACTCGAGACCAGTGGAGAAACTTTCAAACATACTCCCTTGAGCGCAGGGGAGACCGCAACGTACCAACACAATTCCTAGGAGCAGCTAGGTGGAGAGAATATCGAGGAGAGACCGGTTACTTTGTAGATTTCGCGTCGGGACCTACCCGCTATCGACCAGTTGAGTTCAACTTCGACCACATCTGCTGGGTAGAGATTACGTGGAACCCCATAGACAACCGATTCGACGCTGTACGACCAGCAGGCAGAAACTACAACTGCGACATCGACGCAAGGACACTACCCACACGAGAGCAGTGGGGACACATCGACGGGCAACCAGAAGAAGAGCCCAGTACATCAGAACCCGCACCTTCAGAGACTAGCGGAGACGAAGAAACATCCAACGCCGGCGACGAATCAGAAATTGAAGACGTTGTCCAAACAGCTGAGTCACTCCACATAAACGAACCCGAAACCATCCACATACACGCCCCCGCAGACATGGCCACTATCACCCTAACCCACGAAGAACTAGCAGTGGAAGAAGTACGACGTATTACGGAGGAAGCAGAAGCTCACATGCAACCTATCAACCCCGCTACGGGACACCGCATGACGGCTGACGACGCAGCCATATTCCGCGCGGTAGGCCCAGATATACCGGACCCACCTCCAGGAGCCGGAGGACCCGCACCACCCAGAAGACCAGGTGGGAACTTCGGTCAAGGCCCGCCGGGAGGAGGCGGAGGAAGACACCCGCAATTTGGCGGAGGAGGAGGAGGCAACCCATTCGGAGGAGGACCACCACCCCCTCCAGGAGGACCACCACCTGGAGGGCTACCACCAGGACCACCCCACGGAACGGAACGACTAGTAGGAGAAGTGCCAACCATCTTTGATGGCAGTAGAAAAGAGTACGAGTCCTTCCTCACTCAATGGCACATTTACTGGGGACAAAACGCAGAAGCGCCGATTATGCTCAACGTATACCGACGATGCCTACTCTTCCTAGGACTCATCAAAGGACCCCAAGTAGCCAACTGGACTCTCGGATTTCTCCAGTGGCTCAACAACGAGCTGCGCCTCGGAAGAAGCAGATACGACGACTACCTGTGGAATACGCTAACTGCAGGATTCTCGGACCGGTTCTCAAACGTCCTCGAACAAGAAGAGGCGCAAGCCACGCTAGCCAAAGGATTCAAAATGATCGGAGACGATATTGATTCGTACGTCACCAACTTCGAACAGCTAGCACGGAAGGCTGACTATCGCCTCAACGACCGCCAAACCCTGGACCGATTCACGGCGGGACTACCCAAGGCACTTTTCACCAAAATCTACGAAATGGACGACCCACAAAACTTCAACGAATGGAAGGAAGCAGCCATGCGCCGCCAAAAACAATACATCCACCTACACGCACGACTCAACCTCACCGGTACCTCGTCCAGAGCACCACCACCCACGCGCCAAAACCAACCCCGTGGATACGCCCCACCTTGGGGACCACCACCGCGCTACCAGCCACCACGATACGATCCAAATGCCATGGATACATCGGCGGACCGATCGCGCGCAAGACTCGCGATGGTAGGAGATCCCAAACCACCATTCCCACCACGCGGAGGGCCAGGACAAAATCGAGGGAATGGGCCTCGCCGTGACATGAGGGAAGTCATCTGTTACAATTGTAACTACCCGGGTCACATCTCACGGGATTGCACGCGCCCCAGGAAGCAGAGACAACAATACCAACCACGCGCCAGTACCAGTCGTAGTGCGGAAACCGACTACTACAGTCAAGAACCGGTGGTTGCACGACGTGCGGAAGCCACAGCCGAAGAACAGGCAAAGGGGTGGATGGACACCATACGAGGGGCGAGTGACGAGGTTAAAGACCTCATATTCAAGGACCTATGGACCCAAGAGGGTTTTCAGGACGCCTAAACCCATCGGCCTGGGTGAGGGCAGTTAATTGTAACTCTGTAATCATGACTCGCTACCGTTCGCTTCGAATTCCAGTCTCGATTCGTACAAGTTACTCCATGGCCGACATTAAAGGGCTCGTTGACTCAGGAGCCACCGACAACTTCATAAGACCAGCGTTCGCTAAACGCATGGGCCTCGGGCTACAGGCCCTAGAGCGACCCAAGAAAATATGGAACATAGATAACACGGAAAACAAAGCTGGGTCCATCACTCACTTCGTCGATCTAGACATCCAAACCAACGGAATTAACAAAGTCATGAGATTCCTAGTCACGGACATCGGAAACGAAGAAATAGTCCTCGGATACCCCTGGCTAGCCACTTACGAACCCACGATCAGTTGGGCTCACGCCACTATTCACGAAAATGCGCTCCCGGTAGTACTCCGATCGATCAACCCCACGGAACTACAAACCACCATAGCCGGTGCACTCACTCAACAGGAAGGAGAGGACATCGTACAGGAACTTGAAGAGGAATGCCAGATACGTACCACAGCTACGGAGCTAGCCATCGCCGCTAACCAGAACACGACCGCGGCGGTCATACCAGAGCCATATCGACGCTTCGCAAAAATATTCAGCGAAGAAGCATCCCATCGATTTCCACCCTCTCGACCATGGGACCATGCCATAGACTTCAAACCGGGAACTCCAACCAGTATAGACTGTAAGGTGTACCCCATGTCGCAAGATGAAGACGGACAACTTCGCAAATGGCTCGACGAACAACTAAAGATGGGTTACATACGACCGTCTAAATCACCATACGCATCGTCCTTCTTTTTCATCAAGAAGAAGGATGGCAAACTACGACCCGTACAGGATTATCGGAAGATCAACGCATGCACCGTACGTAACCAATATCCCCTACCACTTATGGCCGAACTCATCAATGACCTGGGCAACGGACACATCTACACCAAACTGGATGTGAGATGGGGATATAACAACATACGAGTGAAGGAAGGCGACGAACCCAAAGCTGCATTCAAAACCAAATACGGTCTCTATGAGCCTCTCGTCATGTACTTCGGACTCACCAACTCACCCGCAACGTTCCAAAATATGATGAACGACATCCTGGCGGACGTCATCCTTCACCACCAATCACGCGGAACCATTATCCGCGTATACATGGACGACATCGGTATCGCAACAACCGAAGACGCAGGTTTACAAGCCCACATCGAAGCCGTCAGCTCCGTCCTGCAGGTGGCGCTCGACCACGACCTTTACTTCAAACCCGAGAAGTGCCTTTTCCACCAACCGCGAATGGATTACCTGGGGGTAATCCTTGAAAAGGGGGTAACTCGCATGGACCCCGTAAAAATTTCAGGCATACGAGACTGGCCCCGCCCCACGAAGGTGCGCGACGTGCGCTCATTCCTGGGCTTCTGTAATTTTTACCGCCTCTTCATTCGCGGTTTCGCCACGTACGCACGAGCACTCAACAAGCTCACGCGTAAAGACACCGAGTGGACATGGGGTACAGACGAAGAGAAAGCCTTTCAAACCCTCAAAGACCTTGTCACCAGCGAACCAGTGCTCGCACACCCCAGTTTGACAGATCAATTCGAACTCGAAGTAGACGCGTCCGGATACGCAGTAGGAGCAGTCCTCCTACAGAAGAAGAAAGACGGAAAGCGGCACCCCATCGGCTATTTCTCAGCCACGCTGAACGAGGCGGAGCGCAACTACGACATATACGACCTAGAACTACTCGCCATTGTCAAAGCACTGCGACACTGGAGACCATTCCTGGCAGGATCCCCGCACAAGATCAAAATCTTCTCGGACCATCTCAACCTGACGCACTGGAAATCCCCCCAAAAGATAAGTCGCCGTGTAGCCCGAGAAGTCCTAGAACTTATGGAATACGACTTCGAGATCCACCACATTAAGGGAACCAACAACGGCCGCGCAGACGCCCTGTCTAGACGACCTGACTACGACCGAGGAGAGAACGACAACGAAGGAGTCACCGTACTACCGGAGAAAGTCTTCATTCGGAACCTAACTACACAGACTCCAGAAACGCTCGAGCAAGACGAAAACACCTTACGGCCATGGGTAGACCCCTACAAACTTAAGAAAGTCGACGGAATCTGGTATCGACGAGACGCACGAGTAGTCACCGGGGGACAAGACGCCATACGCACCATTATCGCTAACCATCACAACCCCCCAGTATACGGCCATCCAGGGATCAAACGCACCGCTCGGATCATCGAGCGAAGTCACTGGTGGCCAAGCATGCTGAAGCACGTCACCGAGTACGTCCAGGGATGCGCAGAATGCCAACGCCACAAAGTCAATAATCGACCTACGAGAGCACCCTTAGTCCCGATTTCACCCATAACCGACGCTAAGCCCTTCGAAGTCATAGCTCTCGATTTCATCACTAAATTACCCGTATCCCAAGGACATGACTCCATCCTCACGGTGACCGACCACGACTGCACCAAAGCATCCATCTTCATCCCCTGTGTCGAAGAGATAACAGCAGAAGAAACCGCAGCCCTGTACGTCACTCACGTATTTCGGAGGTTCGGACTACCGGCAAAGATTATCAGTGACCGAGACCCACGATTCGCGTCAAAATTCACCCGCGAACTATGCCGGATCTTAGGGATCTATCAGAACATTTCCACAGCTTACCACCCCCGAACGGACGGACAATCGGAACGCACCAATCAATGGCTAGAACAATATCTACGGTTCTGGACCAACGAGCGCCAAGATAACTGGGCGCGATTCCTACCAATGGCAGAGTTCGCTCACAACAGTTGGCCACACGAAACCACAAGGAAGTCCCCATTTTCACTCATGATGGGGTACGATCCGCGTGCTGATTGGATCGATAAGCCGTCCCCCATTCCCCAGGTGCTCACGCGACTCCAACAATTCCGAGAAGCGCGGAAAGAAGCCCACGACCTTATCAAAAAGGCCCAATCGTTATGGGTCAAACACCGAGATACGCCCAAGTACCAACCCGGGGATCAAGTATGGCTAGAAGGGCGCCATCTCCGAACCAATCAACCAACGGCGAAACTAGCGGCGCGACGACACGGACCCTTCAAGATCACACGAGTACTGTCACCTGTCAACTACCAACTCGAACTTCCCACACAGTGGAGTATTCACCCCGTGTTTCACATCGATTTACTCACACCTTATCGCGAAACACCCCTGCACGGAGAAAACTTCCAGCGCCCACCACCGGATCTAGTAGACGGCGAAGAAGAATATGAAATTGAACGCATTCTAGACTCCCGGCGATTCGGCAGAAGCAAGAAACTCCAATACCTCGTGAAATGGAAGGGGTACCCAGACTCGGAGAACCAGTGGGTCGACAAGGATGACGTCTTTGCTGATGAAGCCTTAGCGGAGTATGAACGGAGTTCGAAAGCCAATCGAGTCTATATAAGCGAGACCAACGACGCTAAGTCTACTCCATTCCCCCACACTGGATTCTTCACTCAACCAACAATGTCTCTTCCCTCTTCCACCGCTTCCACCATTGTTGCTCCCTTCATCGGGGAGTCGCTCACCTACGAAGAACTCAACGCCGCCCTCGCCAACGTCGCACCCATTGAGGACGTTGAAAACCCCAACACCCCCGAAACCTACTGGTTACTCACCGCCGACGGCCAGCGGCTCAACTCCGTCCCCTACACCGAGGCCCAAGTGCGTCGGCTTCGTGCAGCTCTCCGAGACAGTGAGTCTGCCTCTCCTCGACCTCTCCCGGTACGAGTCGAGTACCGGGTCGAAGCGGAAGAAGAACGCGGCGACGCACCGATGGGAGGAGTGGAGGTTCGAGGCGGAGAGGTGGAAGCTCGAGCAGCTGTCGAAGGCAGCGACAAGGAGAATGAGGATCCTCGAGAAGAGGAGACTCTTCGACTTGACGATGCGCGAGCAATTCAGGAACAGCCGGAACGGGAACTGAAGGCTTGGTACCCAGCTGAGCATCCGTCCATCATTACCACTACCGACTCTGACCACCCGAGAGAAACCCCGTACACGCTCGACACCGTGGGTCGCCCCCTGTATCGGGGTGACATTGTTCATGACGACACGCCCACATCTCATCACCTTGCTGTGCTTAATCGCCGGCTCACCGACTCCCGCTTCGCCCCGCACGGTTACGAACACAACCGCGGGGAGAAGTTCGTCCACTTCCCCATCACCGATTCCCAGGGGGTCACTACCCAAGCCCCCTACATCCAAGTCATCATGAATCCCCGACCCCATCGTCCTCGCCCTCGCCGCGGACAGCGACAAAACCTTCTCCAAACCCCTCTACGCCGAACCCGTCGTCCGGGAAGTAGGCAAGCCTCACTACTCCGTGGAGGAGACATTCGCCCTCGTTAGGGGGCACGCCAATCAACACCGGCTCGACACGGCGGTCAACGCCCTACACGACGTAGGGCTTAAAGCTGAGTTGCACCGCTACCGAGCCTACAGACACGAAGCTGAGCGACTCGAACAGCGGCTTCACGCCTTAGCCCAAGCACTGGGCGGCGTACAAGGGGAGCTCGCTCGCAGCAAGTTCAGGCTGGAGATGGCGGATATCCATAACCGAGTGGAGTCGGTTCAGGCGGGATGGATAGGAGGTATCGGACCCATTCGGCGCCGGGGTCGTCGCGGCTGAAAAGGGGGTGATGTCACGGTACGCGAAGTGGACTCTTACTGTACGGTGATGACCCCTTAGTAAGACGTAATGTGTCATGGACAGTCGTATCAGTCAGCAGTAGTCATAGAATCACATGCCGATGTGGCATGAGTCATTCCGAGTACAGCGGTAGTAGGGTTCGAGCTATTATCGCTACTAGTCGTACGAGTTCGGGAGGAGCTTTAAAGCATCCTCATACATGTATAAATAGTGGCTCGATAAGACCAAGATACGCCATCTTGGTCTTCTTCAATTCACCACTCCCTTCTCTTCTCTCTCACGCGTGTTTCGCTTGTCTCTTCGAGCAAGTCGTCTTCATCGATTGCCTAGTGACTCAGACGTCCTAGTGCCGAAAGTTGCCTACGTCACGTGCCCCGATAGGCGCCGTGTACACGTGATCAAGTCACGTGACTCACATTCGAGATATTCGCTAAGTCGTGAACGCCCTTTCGTCGTCCAAGTCGGACTAACGCCAGTGGTGGCGTAACACGCCAAGTGTGTTCGGGGAATCCAGCCTCCGTCTGGTGCATCAGCCAGTCGGTCATGTACATCACCCATTCGTTAACTGTCTCTCCCTGGATGTAGCCGAGGAAGAGGAGTGATCGGCGGTAGTAGTTGCGCATGATGTCACTCGTACTGTTGACTCCTTGATAGAGGTTCCACTGTGCTCTGAACTGCAGGGCCTTGGTGCGGTCTCCGTTGAAGACCATAGGCGGGTTGCCTTGGAGTCTATCCGATGATCGAGGTGGGTTACCTATGGGAGCCATCCCTGGGAATCCGCCTCCTCCGGGCGGTCCTCCTCCGCCTCCGTGTCCTCCGCCTCCTCCGTGCAGGTGGCCTTCGTCTGGGCCTCTGTCTGGGCCTCTTCTAGGTGGTCCTCCTCCTTCAGGAGGGTCTGGTTCGTCAGGTCCAATGGCCCTCATGAGAGCCGCATTGTCTGCGGTCATCCGATGTCCTGTGCTGGGGTTGATGGGGAGTAGGTCTTCTGGGACTTCATTCTGCGGTAGTTGTACCGGGTCCTCTTGAAGCGCGTATGTTGGTTCTAACTGTGTGGTTGTCATCTCGTCTGGTGGGTGAACGATGATCTCAGCTTGGGGAGCTTCATTAAGTGTAATCCCTCCTGCTAGGTTTGCTAGTTCTTCTTCTTCTTCCGCGTTCACCTGGGAGAGGTGATCTTCTTCTGACTCCTCGTTGCTTTGATCTGATCCGGAGTCTCCTTCTTCTGTGGTGCTTGTGGTAGCCGCACCGTCGATGGGTCCCACTCTTGCTTGGGGAACTACTTCGCTTTCTAGGATATCACACCGATATTCTCGTGTGGTTGGTCTGACCACCGTTCGTACTCCTGCGTCGTTTGTTGTGAGTATGCACCAACAAGTATGTTCGAAGTTGAACTCAACTGGGTAGAACCGACTTGGTCAGTTAGGGAAGTCAACAAAGTATCCGGTTTCTTCTCTGTGTGTCCTCCACCTAGCAGCCTTCAGATAGCGCGTGGGGACGTTCCGTTCTCCTCTGCTGGGGATGGTGTATGATTGGACTTGATTCCAGTCCCACCGATCTCTTGTTGTGGACGCCACTGTGTCGTTGGTGGGGTTTTTTTTAGCTTGGTCTTAATGTTGCATCAGGCCCGTCCTGACAATGCTCGGCTTGAGCGGTGACAGAGTGGCTCAATATGCGAAGGGCGACTTAGCGAATATAAGTACACGACCTGAGGAGGAACGTGACTGCTACTGGCACTGGGGCGAAGTCCACCAGGCGCACGTGTCGCTGGGCAATCTGCCTTACCAAGGCCAGACGCAATAACAGACAGAGAGCGAGAAGAAGGCAGACGAGGAGAGAGATGACTGGAATTGGATAAGGATTCAAGAAGACCAAGCTAAGGAGCTCAGTCTTTGTACCACCCACTAGATATACAATTGACGAGGAGCTTTGAAGCTCCTCCTGAATGTGAGGCACCCTATAGCGATAGTAGCTCGAACCCTACTACAGCTATCCTAGGTATGAGTCAAGTCCACACCACGCGACATGTGATAACCACAACAAGCTGACTGAGACGACTGTCCCTGACTAATACTAGGGTAGTCAGAACCCCGTGAGACTGCAGTCCGTACCAATGAGTCCGATTGTAACAATGGACTTCTCTAGACTGTCCTTGTATTATTGTCTTTGTACTTCCCTTTGTTCCCTTATCTTTATTGTGATGTCACTATGATATCATAGTCTGGACTTTTATTGTTCTTACACCTTGTTCTCCCAGAACAGCACATTCCTTTGTCTGTATGTAGAACAATGCATCTTGTATTTACTGTGACCTGTGTTACTAGTGTCACCCTCTGTAGCAGTATAAGTAGAGTACCATGTATGCTCTGGCACCACACCAGTTCTCATCTGTTGTGTGCCAGACTCCACATCTGCTTCACTTGCTAGATCTCTCTGTTGCTGCTTCAAGTACCACCCACATATCTCACCACAGTCTACCTTGTCACTGTGAGTATGTCCTACATGTGTACTGTTCATCAACAGCTAGGGCTAGAGTTTGGTGTGCTACTGCGCACGCATACCATGTCTGATGATGGAGATCTGTGATGGAGAGCATGAAGGAGTTATTGTACTCTCACGTACACTGCTTCTTCTTGACAAACATACATTTCTTTATGTTCATCCACATTACGAGCAATTGTCTCTTCACAGGACAGAGTCACCTTATTCTCTTAAAAGACATGGCACAATGTTGCTTTAACCAGCAGACAAATGACTCTAAGCCTTTCATTGAACTACCAGAGGGGAGTTCACATGTCCTGTCCCTGATAGGGACATAATAATGGGACATCCAAGTTGGAAAATGTCATTGACATTAGGGTCTTTCAAAGTACCATTATTTTGGTCCCTTATTGGACCCATTAAACAACCATTAATCCGAAATTTAGCACTAATTTAGGGATAATGTGAGAAATAATGAAGTAAATAATTGACCAATAATGATCAACTTTGAAACCACCCCCCCTAAAAAACAGCAATAATGAGACTTTAATGCATTAATTTTGTGCCTCAGCACCCCTGGCAACATTTTGCCAGGGTAAATCTTTTTCAATCCCCACTAGACTAAATTATTAACTCCAGTTCGGAGCTCATAAAACATAATCAAATTTGCTTTCTTTGTTAAATAAAATAAAACTCCAATTCTTTTGCAGCCCCCCTTAATAAAATAGAAATAATGGAATTATGTCAAAAAGGAGCCCCTCCCATCCTTAAAAATCACATTATTTGTTCCATTTTCGATGTCATTTTCCGAGTTAATGGTTCCATTAATGATATCATAATGGTTAAGTAATGAAACAGTTAAGGGTAACTTTGAACGCCCCTATTCACAACTTGATGAGACGTGTTAGAGATGGGTTGGACACCACCCTACTAATCAACTCTGAGGCAACTTTCACTCGATGCTCTTACCCAGAGCTTGTGAGGATGCTGCTATTTGCTTAGACGTGCTTTTAATAGCTGCACTAAGCAAGGGGGAGTGTTGGAACATGATAAGTATGTAAGGACCTTATCTATAGCAGTTATGACATTACGCTAGAGATGTCAATGAGTTATACTCACGAGTATGAGTACTCGTGAGAAATTCCCAACCGGCCACTCGTACTCAACTCATACTCATCAGTGCAAGTACTCGTGAGCATGAGTATGTTGGATAAGCAATCTGTCATGGTTGATATGATTGTGAAACCAACACCCTGTACTCAGGGCCATATAGCTCAGTGGTTTAGAGCACCCAGTATATATCCGGGAGGTCCTGGGTTCAAACCCCAGTCTGGTCATTTTCTTGTGTGGACCCACATTTTCCCCTTTGGGACATGTTCCCCTTTGGGCTATTTCCCCATTGGGCTGTTCCCCATTGGGCCGTTGAGGTCCCACAAATTCAACAGAGTACTCGTCAAATCTTTCAGATCGACACTCGTACTTGTGGTAAAATTACCTATTTGGGACACGAGTACTCGCATTTCAGTACAAGTACGAGTACTCGCTTGAATTCTGCGAGTACTCATCATATTATCAGACACTCAGGACTCAAGAAAGTACAGATAAAGAATAAGTCCGAAAAATATTAGCTGCTACTACTACAAGTATGCCCACCGCTGTGTCGCTGCCCCATAGCATCGTGTATTGACATCGTCACTGTGTCACCGCATATGCCGATGTGTCATGTGTTGCGTCATATTGCATCGTCGTGGTTGTAGTCGTGGTTGTGGTTGTTGTGATTGTGATTGTGGTTGTTGTTGTCGTGGTTGTGGTCGTCATAGTCATGGTTGTCGTGGTTGTGGTCGTTGTAGTCTTGCCTCGTCGCCTTTGGTTGTCACCTCGCTAGGCGTTGTGGTTGACCCGGATATGCCCATTGTCGATGGGGCCCCAGCAGAGGTTGGTCGTCATGTGGCTGGTGTTGGTGGGGGGGTTTGCTGCCACAGCCATCATCGTCGTCCAGGTGTATGGTCGTCATGGCATAAGCAACTCACTGGCCTTGAGCCACACCAAGGTTCCCATGCCCGGCAATTGCCAGTTTTCGCGCTATAGCAGTGCTATAGCTACACACGGTCCAGCCCAGGTGCTGAAGGTGGCGCGACCTACAATACCACCACTGGCAGTAGCAATGACAGCAAGACCACGGGCGACAATGATGATGCATCGGACAAGCATTGGACACGACAACAACAATGACAACACCTTGGATAACTCAACCACGACTACAACAGCCTGAGCGGGTGACCACTCGAACAACTGACATCGATGATGACAGCAAGTCTGAGCAAGATGACGACACCAACGATAACAACAACAACACCGCAGCACAACGACAGGCAAACGTGATGACACTGAGACGTGCTGAGACAGCGAGCCCTGGCCTTAGCTTTTGTCTAACTAGTAGTAGATACATTGTAATTCAAGTTTGATACGTGATAGACATCTTTATGCCAAATTGTAAGACTGCAATTTGCCAAAGGGGAATCACATAGTATTACAGCAAGTACCACGAGTACTGGCGCTCAGAAAAGGGTGAACTCATACTTGCGTGAGTGTCCAGGCACGAGTACTCATGGGCATGAGTACTCGTCACGTGACAAGTCATACTTGCGAGTAACTCGTTTGACAGCAACTTGTTGACATCTCTACGCTAGTATGTTTACCCATTACGGTAGTCAGAATACATACTATGATGGGTGCAATATTGTCACGGTATGCAGAGTGGACGCTTACTTACGGTGATGACCTCATTTGTAAGTTGTAATGTGTCATGGACTTGTGGATCAGTCAGCATAGTTGTACCTTATCACATGCCAATGTGGCATGACTCAGTCCTAGGATAGCTGTAGTAGGGTTCGAGCTACTTACACTATTAGTCATATGGATTCGGGAGGAGCTTTAAAGTGTCCTCACACATGTATAAATAGTGGCTCGATAAGACCAAGATACGCCATCTTGGTCTTCTTCAATCACCACTCCCTTCTCCTCTCCTTCTCGCGTGCCTTCGCTTGTCTCTTCAGAGCAAGTCGTCTCTATTGATTGCCTAGTGACTCGAACGTCCTAGTGCTTAGTCGCCTACGTCACGTGCCCTATAAAGCACTGTGTACAAGTGCTCGAGTCACATGACTCGACCTCAGAATATTCGCTAAGTCGTGAACACCCTTTCACAGTCCAAGTCGGACTAATGCCAGTGGTGGCATTACATTAAGACCAAGATCCCTCATTGTGGCGTTCACAACTCAAGACCAGTGGACCAACTTTCAAACATACTCCCTTGAACGCAGGGGAGATCGCAATGTACCAACACAATTCTTAGGAGCGGCCAGGTGGAGAGAGTACCAAGGAGAAACAGGATACTTTGTAGACTTCGCATCGGGACCCACCTGATACCGTCCAGTTGAGTTCAACTTCGACAGCTTGTGCTGGGTAGAAATTACGTGGAACCCCATAGACAATCAATTTGACGCAGTACGACCAGCAGGCAGAAATTACAACTGCAATATCGACTCAAGAGGATTACCCATGCGCGAACAGTGGGGACGCATCGACGGACAACCAGAAGAAGAACCTAGCACGTCTGAACCCAGAACTCCCACACCATCAGAAACAAGTGGAGAAGATGAAACCTCCAACGCAGATAACGAATCTGAAATCGAAGAAGTAGTATAGACAGCTGAGTCGTTTCATATCAACAAACCAGAAACAATCCACATCCGATCCCCAGCAGCAATGGCAACCACCACCATAACTCAAGAGGAATTAGTGGCAGAAGAAGTGCGACGCATCACCAAGGAAGCAGAAGCTTACCTATGACCCATTAATCCCACTACGGGACACCGCATGACAGCAGATGACGCAGCTATATTTCACGCTGTAGGTCCAGACCTGCCAGACCCACCACCGGGAGCAGGAGGACCAGCACCACCTAGAAGGCCAGGGGGCAACTTTGGTCAAGGCCCACCAGACCTGCCAAGAGGAGGCGAAGGAGGAAGACATCCACAGTTTGGCAGAGGAGGTGGGGGTAACCCATTCAGAGGAGGACCACCACCCCCGCCAGGCGGACCAATGCCGGCAGGACCACCACCAGGACCACCCCACAGAGCAGAGAGATTGGCCGGAGAAGCACCAAACATCTTCGATGGCAATCGAAAAGAGTACAAATCATTTCTTACTCAATGGCACATTTACTGGGGACAAAACGCAGAGGCACCAATCATGCTCAACGTCTATTGACGATGCCTACTCTTTCTAGGATTTGTCAAAGGACCTCAAGTGGCCAACTGGACCCTCAGGTTCCTCCTGTGGCTCAATAACGAACTATGCCTAGGAAGAAACAGATACAACAACTTCCTATGGGACACACTAACAGCAGGCTTCTCGGATCGCTTCTCAAACATTCTCGAACAGGAAGAAGTGCAAGCCACCTTAGCCAAAGGCTTCAAAATGATTGGAGACGATATTGATTCGTACGTCACCAACTTCGAACAGTTAGCATGGAAAGCTGATTACTGCCTTAACAACCGCCAAACCCTGGACTGCTTTACGGCGGGACTGCTGAAAGTGCTATTCACCAAAATCTACAAGCTAGACAACCCACAAACCTTCAACCAGTGGAAAGATGCAGCCATGTGCTGGCAGAAGCAATACATTCACCTCCGCGCCCGACTCAACCTCACCAGCACACCATCCCGAGGACCACCACCCGCACGCCAGAACCAACCGCAAGGGTACGCCCCACCCTGGGCACCCCCTCGCTACGTGCCACAGCGGTACGACCCAAATGCGATGGACACATCCGCAGACCAAACACATGCGAGGCTCGCAATGGTTGGAGACCCCAATCAAGCACCATACAACCCTACCCCACCATTCCCACCAAGGGGAGGACCCGGACAAGGAAGAGGAGGTGGACAATGCAGAGACATGAGGGAAGTCATCTGCTATAACTGTAGCAACCCAGGTCACTTCTCACAAGACTGTACGTGCCCCAGAAAGCCGAGGCAGCAATACCAACCACGTGCAAGCACGAGTCGGAGCGCTGAAACAGACTACTACAGTCAGGAACCCATAACCGCTAGGCGCGCAGAAGCCACGCCCGAAGAGCAAGCTAAAGGGTGGATGGATACCATACAAGGGGCTAGTGACGAGGTTAAAGACCTCATATTCAAGGACCTATGGACCCAGGAGGGTTTTCAGGACGCCTAAACCCATCAGCCTGGGTGAGGGCAATTAATTGTAACTCTGTAATCATGACTCGCTTCCGTTTGCTTCGAATTCCAGTCTTGATTCGCACCAGTTACTCCATGGCCAACATAAAAGGGCTTGTCGATTCAGGTGCCACCGACAATTTTATAAGACCTGCATTCACCAAACACATGGGCCTCGGGCTGCAGGCCCTAGAGCGACCTAAGAAAATATGGAATATAGATAATACAGAAAACAAAGCTGGGTCCATCACTCACTTTGTCGACTTAGATGTCCAGACCAACGGAGTTAACAAAGTTATGAGATTCCTAGTCACGGACATCGGAAATGAAGAACTAGTTCTTGGATACCCCTGGCTCGCTACCTACGAACCCACCATTAGCTGGACTCACACTACCATCCACGAAGAAGCACTCCCAGTGGTACTCCGATCAATCAACCCCATGGAACCACAAACAACAATAACCGGTGCCATCATGCAGGAGGAAGCAGAAGATATTGTACAAGAGCTCGAGGAAGAATGCCAGCTACGTACCACTGCTACAGAACTAGCTATTGCTGCTAACCAAAACACGGTTGCGACGATCATACCCAAACCATATTGATGCTTCGCCAAAATCTTCAGCGAAGAAGCATCTCATCGATTCCCACCATCTCAACCGTGGGACCACACCATCAACTTTAAACCGG
This sequence comes from Lactarius deliciosus, assembly GCA_021525775.1. Classification (NCBI taxonomy): domain Eukaryota; kingdom Fungi; phylum Basidiomycota; class Agaricomycetes; order Russulales; family Russulaceae; genus Lactarius; species Lactarius deliciosus. The sequence continues at coordinate 185,998 of JAKELK010000112.1, forward strand.
GAACACCAGCCAGTATCGACTGTAAGGTTTACCCTATGTCCCAAGACAAAGATGGACAACTCCACAAATGGCTCGACAAACAACTCAAAATGGTACATACAACCCTCAAAATCCCCATACGCATCATCCTTCCTTTTCATCAAGAAGAAAGATGGCAAATTACGCCCCGTCCAAGACTACCGGAGAATCAATGCCTGCACCGTGCGTAACCAATACCCACTGCCTGTAACGCCACCACTGGCGTTAGTCCGACTTGGACTACGAAAGGGCGTTCACAACTTAGCGAATATTCCGACTATAAGTCACGTGACTTGGACATGTGTACACGGCGCTGGCGAAGGCACGTGACACAGATGACTATGCACTAGGACGTCTGAGTCACTAGGCACTCGATGAAGACAACTTGCTCAGAGGAGACAAGCGAAGGCACGCGTGAAAGGAGAGGAGAGAGTGTGTGGTGATTGAAGAAGACCAAGATGGCGTATCTTGGTCTTATCGCGTCACTATTTATACAAGTATGAGGGCGCTTTAAAGCTCCTCCCGAATCCGTACAACTAATAGCGTAAGTAGCTCGAACCCTACTACCGCTGTCCTAGAAATGAGTCATGCCACACTGGCATGTGACACTACAACTACGCTGACTGATGCTCAAGTCCATGACACATTACGTCTTACTAAGGGGTCATCACCATACAGTAAGAGTCCACTTCGTGCGTATCGTGACATCACCCCCTTTTCAGCCATGACGACCCCGGCGCCGAATTGGTCCGAGGCCTCCCAACCAGCCCTCTTGAACCGATCCGACTCGGTTGTGAATATCCGCCATCTCCAGCCGGAACTTGCTGCGGGTGAGCTCGCCTTGAACACCTCCCAATGCCTGGGCTAGGGCGTGGAGTCGCTGCTCAATTCTTTCAGCCTCGTGCCTGTATTTGTGGTATCGATGCAACTCAGCTTTAAGCCCTACGTCATGCAGGGCGTTGACTGCGGTGTCGAGGCGATGCTGATTCGCGTGACCCTGGATGAGGGAGTACGTCTCTTCCGGGGTGTAGTGGGGTTTGCCTTGCTCTTGTTGATAAGTGACCCGCGCGCACTTAGCGGCTCGTATGGACACGCAGATAACGGACTGCTTTAGATTAGATATACAGGACATGTAGATTAGATCATTATGATCATTACAATCTCGGACTTATTGTATTCTCTTATCTATGACATCACTGTACAATGACATCATGGACTCCTCTGGACTCCTATTGTATTTCGTCCTTGTACTCATTCCTTTTGCTCTATCTTTATTGTGATGTCACTATGATATCATAGTCTAGGCTTTCTATTGTTCTTTACGCCTTTGTTCTCCTTCTGCACACTCCTTTGTGTCCCTCTGTAGAACAACGCCCCTTGTATTGTGTGACTCTCCGTTACTTCTGTTGTACTAGTGTCACTCCCTGTAGCAGTATAAGTAGAGTACTCTGTACGCTCTGGCACCACACCAGTTCTCATCTGTTGTGTGCCAGGTATGTCTCCTATTCTGTAATAACACCAGTTCTCATCTGTTGTGTGCCAGACACTCATCTGCTTCACTTGCAAGAACTACTCTGTTGCTGCTTCCAGTCCACCTCTATATCTCACCACAGTCTCCCTTGTCACTGTGAGTATAGTCCTCTATGTGCACTGTTCATCAGCTCTCGGACTTGAGGTTCGGCGTACAGCAGCTTGGAGAAGGTCTTGTCGCTGTCTGAGGCGAGCGCGAGGATGATGGGGTCCGGGTTCATGATGACCTGGATGTAGGGTGCTTGGGTGGTGACGCCGCTGGAGTCAGTGATGGGGAAGTGAATGAACTTCTCCCCCCGGTTGTGTACGTAACCGTGAGGGGCGAAGCGGGTGTCGGTGAGGCGGCAATGGAGGACGGCAAGATGGTGAGACACCGGTGTGTCGTCGTGGACGATGTCGCCCCTATAGAGGGGACGACCCACGGTGTTGCATGTGTACAGGGTTTCGTTTGGGTGATCAGAATTGGTGGACTGGATAATGGACGCGTGCTCAGCTGGGTACCACTCCTTCAACTCGCACTCGGGCTGTTCCTGGATTGCGTGCACATCATCGTGTCGAAGAGTTTCCTCTTCTCGAGGATCCTCGTTCTCCTTGTCGCTGCCGTCGACCACTGCTCGAGCTTCCACGTCTCCGCCGTGAATCTCCACTCCTCCCATCGCCTGGTCGCCGAGCTTTTCTTCCGCTTCGACCCGGTATTCGATTCATACCAGGAGAGGTCGAGGAGAGGCAGACTGACTGTCTCTGAGAGCGCTACGAAGCCCACGCACTTGGGCCTTGGTGTATGGCGCGGAGTTGAGCCGCTGGCCATCATGGCTGAGGAGCCAGTAGGTGTCGGGGATGTTGGGGTTGTCAACGTCTTCGACCGGGGCGATATTGGCAAGGGCGGCGTTGAGCTCTTGGTAGGTGAGGGACTCTCTGATGAAGGGAGTGACAATGGTGGAAGCGGTGGAAGTGGGAAGAGACATTGTTGTGTGAGAGGAGGATCCAGTGTGAGGAGATGGGGGAGACTTAGCGTCACCGGTCTCGCTTATATGGGCTTTGTTGGCGGTTGAACTCCGCTCGTACTCTGCTATAGCTTCATCAGCAAAGACATCATCTTTGTTGACCCACTGATTCTCTGAGTCTGGGTAGCCCTTCCATTTCATGAGGTACTGGAGTTTCCTGCTTCTGCCGAATCGCCAAGAGTCCAGAACTCATTCAATCTTGTATTCTTCCTCTCCGTCCACTAGATCCAGTGGTGGGCGCTGGAAGTTTTCTCCATGTAGGGGCGTTTCGCGGTAAGGTGTGAGTAAGTCGATGTAAAACACGGGGTGAATGCTCCACTGCGTGGGAAGTTCGAGTTGGTAATTGACAGGTGACAGGACTCGTGTGACTTTGAAGGGTCCATGTCGTCGTGCTGCAAGCTTCGCTGTGGGTTGATTGGTTCGGAGATGGTGACCTTCTAACCACACTTGATCCCCTATCTGGTACTTGGGCGTATCTCGGTGTTTGACCCACAGTGATTGGGCCTTTCAGATAAGATCCTGAGCTTCTTTCTGTGCTTCTTGGAATTGTTGGAGTCGCGTGAGTACCTGGGGAATAGGGGAAGGTTTATCGATCCAATCAGCGCGTGGGTCATATCCCATCATGAGCGAGAATGGAGACTTCCTTGTTGCCTCGTGCGGCCAGTTGTTGTGAGCGAACTCTGCCATTGGTAGGAATCGTGCCCAGTTATCTTGACGCTCATTGGCCCAGAACCTTAGATATTGTTCCAGCCACTGATTGGTGCATTCCGATTGTCCGTCTGTCCTGGGGTGATAGGCCGTGGAAATGTTTTGGTAGATTCCCAGGATTCGACATAGTTCTCGGGTGAACTTTGACGCGAAGTGCGGGTTGTGGTCGCTGATGATTTTTGCTGGTAATCCAAATCTCCGGAATACATGGGTGACGTACAGGGCTGCGGTTTCTTCTGCTGTTATCTCTTCCATACAGGGGATGAATACGGATGCCTTGGTGCAGTCGTGATCGGTTACAGTGAGAATCGAGTTGTGTCCCTGGGATATGGGTAATTTAGTGATGAAGTCGAGGGCTATGACTTCAAAGGGCTTAGCGTCTGGCATGGGCGTGATGGGGACTAGTGGCGCCCTTGTGGGTCGGTTGTTGACTTTGTGGCGTTGGCATTCCACGCATCCCCGAACGTACTCGGTCACGTGTTTCAGCATATGCAGCCACCAGTGGCTTTGTTTGATAATTCGGGTTGTCCATTTGATCCCTGGATGGCTGTACATGGGGGGGTTGTGATGGTTGGTGATGATAGTACGTATGGCTTCTTGCCCTCCAGTGATGATGCGTGCGCCTTGTCGGTACCAGACCCCGTCAATTTTCTTGAGTTTGTGCGGGTCCACCCACAGGTGCAGGGTGTCTTCGTTTTGGTCTAGGGTCTCTGGAGTTTGTGTAGTTAGGTTCCAGACAAAGACTTCCTCTGGTAGTACGGTGACTCCTTCGTTGTTGTTCTCTCCTCAATCGTAGTCGGGTCGCCTGGATAGTGCATCTGCGCATCCGTTGTTGGTTCCCTTGATGTGGTGGATCTCGAAGTCGTATTCCATGAGTTCCAAGACTTCTCGAGCTACGCGGCGACTTATCTTTTGAGGTGATTTCCAGTGGGTGAGGTTAAGGTGGTCGGAAAAGATTTTGACCTTGTGTGGGGATCCCGCTAGGAATGGTCTCCAGTGTTGTAGTGCTTTGACGATGGCTAGAAGTTCCAGGTCATAGATATCGTAGTTGCGCTCTGCTTCGTTTAACGTGGCTGAGAAGTATCCTATGGGGTGTCGCTTCCCGTCTTTCTTCTTCTGTAGTAGGACTGCCCCTACCGCATATCCGGACGCATCTACTTCGAGCTCAAATTGATCCGTCAGGCTGGGGTGTGCAAGTACTGGTTCGCTGGTGACAAGGTTCTTGAGGGTTTGGAAGGCCTTCTCTTCGTCTTTGCCCCATGTCCATTTGGTGTCTCTGCGCGTGAGTTTGTTGAGTGCTTGCGCGTGTGTGGCGAAGCCACGAATGAAGAGGCAGTAAAAATTACAGAAGCCTAGGAAGGAGCATACGTTGCGTACCTTCATGGGGCGGGGCCAATCACGTATGCCTGAAATTTTTACGGGGTCCATGCGAGTTACTGTTGATAAGTGACCCGTGCGCACTTAGCGGCTCATATGGACATGCAGATAACGGACAGCTTTAGATTAGATATACAGAACATGTAGATTAGATTAGTATGATCTTTACAATCTCGGACTTCTTGTGTATTCTTATCTATGACATCACATGTACATGACATCATGGACTTCTCTAGACCGTCCTTGTACTATTGTCTTTGTACTTCCCTTTGTTCCCTTATCTTTATTGTGATGTCACTATGATATCATAGTCTGGACTCTTATTGTTCTATACGCCTTGTTCTCCAGAACAGTACATTCCTTTTGTCTCTATGTAGAACAATGCGCCTTGTATTTACTGTGACCTTTGTTACTAGCATCACTCCCTGTAGCAGTATAAGTAGAGTACCATGTACGCTCTGGCACCACACCAGTTCTCATCTGTTGTGTGCCAGACACTCTCATCTGCTTCACTGCAAGTTTACTCTGTTGCTGCTTCCAGTCACCCTCTATATCTCACCACAGTCTCCTCTTGTCGCTGTGAGTATAGTCCTCTATGTGCACTGTTCTTCAGGTTATGGGCCCTGGTGCCCAAGCCACTCCACTTGGCTGGTCACTGTGTTCTTAGGATCACACACCAGGTCAAGGTCTGTCTGGGGCCTCACCAGCCTTGCCCAAGGCAGTGGACACTGAGCCGTCAGTTGTCACTGCTGAGGAACCTCCTGTTCATGTACTGCCCAGTAGTCCTACTTTCACCCCCACTGTTTTCCTAGCCCCTGCGCTATGCGCAAGGAGATTGGATCTGGTAGCCCCTTAATCCATATCCAGGTGTGCATGACCCACTGGGCTGTGTATTGTGGAGCTTAGCGCCAGCTGTCTCTGGTGCTCCACACTGGGTGCAGGATCTCCTCACCATGGGAGTGTAAAACCTGGTTCAGACTCTGGGGGGTGTTCACCTTATGGTGTTCTGCAACCAGACTCCTGCCTTGTAGCGGCAATGGGAAAGGATTCAGTGAAGCCACTTGTGGCGATGAGGCAACCAACAGGCCGAGAAGGCTGAGGTAGACAGCCTTGGGCTCTGAAAGATATCATTCCATATCCCCCTGATGCAAACTAGTGAGCCGTGTCTTAGACACATCCTGGCTGGCAGCTGGCTCCTAGTATGGCAAAGGGATCTTCCAACCTGGGCCTAGCCCTTGTATCACTGGCATACCACAGGAGGCAGGATGCGTTAGCGTTCTGGCCTTACAGATTCACAGACAGGAGTGACTACCCCATCATATCTTGCAACTGTTATGAAGCACTATTGCTGACTGCTCCTCAGTGATAGATAAATCATCCCTATGTCTGGCCAATCTTCTCGCGCTGCCTTGCCCACTGGTGCCACCAGTGTGGCTGCAGGTGCCACAGCAGGGGGCTCACTCCCCCCTTTTCCCACTGGGTCCACACCTTCCTCACGCATCGCCAATGCCTATGGCAACTCCTTTGGCATGCCCTCAGGCATCCACCTCAGCAGATTTGATGGGTCAAACTGGAATGAGTGGTCTGGGACCCTGGAGGCCATCTGTTACAATCCATCCCTCAGCGCGCCCTGAACGACCCCTTGGCACCGCCGTGAGAAGAGCACGTGCAGAAATAGTGCAAGAGGAAGAAGAAGTACGAAGACTCGTGGCAGAGCACGCCCGAGAAGACCGAGCTAAGTCACCTGACTGCTATCGTCATCCCAATTACGCTAAGAAACCGCAAGAGTTTTGGAAATAGCGCACGTGACCTTAGCGCCCGCCCGTCATGTGACCCTGGCACGTGACCTGGCTAGAACCGCACCAGAAGGATCCAGATGAGCTTATGCCTGGACCGACCCAGATCGCCTCATGTTTGTGACTCGTACGTGATTGTGCCTTGATTCTGATGGACTGTACGACTCGTGTTTGCTTATCTCTGACTCATGCCACGAGGGCCTTATGCCATTGGCTGACCGTTATCTCTGACTCCCTATGACTCGTTGTGACTCATTCCTAGGATCGCTGTATTAGTGTTTCGGAGTTCTGGGCTGGGCTTCAAAGCTCCCCAGCTGTGTACTTATACTCAGGCTTATGGTCGCTGAAGACCTAAGCTTAACTTCTTGGACTATCCACCCATCTACTCTTAGTACCACCTGTCTGCTGACCACGGGGTGGCTTGCCTGTCTGATTGACCACGGGGCATTAATACTATCCGTTGCATCCTCTCCTCTGCCTGTCTGTTGACCACGGGGCATTCACATCATCTACTCTCTGTCTGTCTGTTGACCACGGGACATTACGACCACCGACGATCATTATCGTCTCTGCGCCCTTATTGCCTTGTGCATCCTTTGGGCCACCTTGCTACGTCTCACCAGCGAGCTAGTAAGCGATCGTGTGAGTAACTTCGACATCCGCTGTGACCGTTAGGGGCTCCTGTCGCGCCTTGTACCAGATTACAAGAAGAACGCCCGGTGGAGCGTTACACCATCCTCACGCTGCACGAAGCTGAGGATGTGTTCTATCTCCAGGTCCCTCCCTCTGGAGTCACCTCTGATGAGTGGGACTCTGTCCAGCGTCGGGCGAAGGCATACCTCCACCTCTACCTTAAACCTGATGTCTACTCCCTCGTTGCCGACCCTCTAACCTATCCCACCTTCAAGTCAAAATGGGACAAACTGAAGGACGTCTATGCTGGTGCTAGCGGCAGCACCACCATATTTAATTTGTGGATCCAACTCACCCAAGCCTGCCTCGACGACTCCGTGCCCATGGCCTCTCAGTTGGCCAAGCTTAATGAGCTGCGGGTCAGCCTTACCAATGCGCAGATGGGTGTCACTGACACCCAATTCTGTCTTATTCTCCTCCACGCCCTGCCAGCCTCCTATGAGGTTCTGGCATCCACCATCCTCGCCAGTGGCACCCCCTCCAAGCTCAAGCACGCTGAAATAATTGCGCGCATCGTTTCGGAGGAAGCGCATCGTACTGGCCCCTCTGGTTCCTCCCTCAATAAGGCTGCCCCCATTAAGCCTAGCAGTGGCCCATGTAAGAAAAGGGACCATTCCCAACTTACTTGCCACTACTGCAACAAAAAGGGGCACATCAAGCCTGACTGCAGGCAGAGGAAGAAGGATGAAGCTGTGGGGAAGTTGAAGGACACCGGCAACAAGGCTGCCAACTCTCATGTATTAGTACCTACCACCGCCTCCATTAAGGAGGTCGATGATGAGCCCGCCATTAACTGGGTGGACAATGCAGTTGGAGTTGCCTTGTATGCTGCCTCGCGTGTGCGATGGATGATGGACAGTGGTGCCACACACCACATCATACCACATCGGTCCAATTTCAAAGACTACACCCCATGCAAAGGTGCTGTGCGCCTTGGGGACAAGTCCACCATCGACCAAGTTGGTGTAGGCTCCATCGTCTTCACTACGAGCCAGGGGCTTCCCATCACCCTCAGTAATGTGCTGCACCTTCCACAGGTGAAGACATGCTTCTTGTCGACGTGTGCCTTAGCACAAAAGGGTGCGGAAGTGGCCTTTGACAGTGGCTCGTTTAAAATATCTGTCAAAAAACAATGTGTAGCTATTGGCTACTTGGAGGACAACCTCTATTGGTTGGACGCTTCAAGCATTGGCCTCAATGCTCACGTCAAAAGTGCTGCCACCACTCTTGATATCTGGCATCAGTGCATGGGACACATCTCCTCTGCCGCTCTCAAGTCGTACAGTCCCTCTGCCACTACTGGCATGGACATTGACAGCTCTACCATGCATACTGCTATGTGTCGTGGGTGCGAGTTGGGTAAATCCACTCGTCAACCTTTCTCTGCGTCCTCCACAAAAAGGACAACCTGTATCTTTGAGATTGTACACAGTGACCTTGCCGGTCCAATGCAAACTCAGTCCCTACAAGGCTCCGCATACACCGCCACCTTCATAGACAACCACTCCAAGCATGCAGTGGTGTACTTCATTAAGTCGAAGGATCAGTTTGTAAAGGCGCTGCAGATGTATTTGGCCTGGGGTGAAACCCAGACGTCCCATAAACTGCGCGCACTCCACTCTGACCGCAGAGGCGAGTACATGGCGAGCCAAGTACAGGACATTCTCAAGCAGAGAGGGATAGAGCATCACCTTACGATGCCAGGTTCACCACAATCGAATGGGAAAGCCGAGCGGTTTAACTGCACCATTATGGATAAGGCAATGGCCATGCTACACACAGCAGGCATGTCTAAAGGCTTCTGGGAGCATGCTATGAGCACTGCAGTACACATCTATAACCACTCCCCCACCCATACGCTTAAGTGGCGCACACCTTATGAGCTCTGGTACTCTGGCAAGGTACCAGATGTCTCACACTTGCGCATCTTTGGATGCAAGGGGTACATGCATGTACCTGCTGATAAGCGTCGCAAATTGGATGCGAAGGCCATTGAGGTCACGCTTATTGGGTTTGAGCCCGAATCTAAGGGCTATAAGCTCTGGGACCGCCAAACCCGCTCTGTCCGATTGTCCAGGGATGTGACATTTGATGAGAGCAGCTTCCCATCCCTCCAGGGTGCTGAGACACACCCACCACCTCCTCAAGTGGCCTCACAACCACTACCTACACCAGTAATTGCCGTACCTAGCACGTTGGCGTTACCACCACAGCGAGCACCCTCCCCTGCACATACTGATAGCAGCAAGGAGGATGTTGAAGACATTTTAGACCCTAAACAAGAGCGCCCACACACGCCACCACCACCTGCCCCACCCACTCTTCCTGTCACACCTAAGCATGAACAGCCTGTTGATAAGTGACCCGTGCGCACTTAGCGGCTCGCATGGACACGCAGATAACGGACTGCTTTAGATAAGATATATTGGACTTCTGTAGATTAGATTATGATCTGTACAATCTTGGACTTTCTTATCTATGACATCACTGTACAATGACATCATGGACTCCTCTGGACTCCTATTGTATTTCGTCCTTGTACTCATTCCTTTTGTTCTATCTTTATTGTGATGTCACTATGATATCATAGTCTAGGCTTTCTATTGTTCTTTGCGCTTTTGTTCTCCTTCTGCACACTCCTTTGTGTCCCTCTGTAGAACAACGCCCCTTGTATTGTGTGACTCTACGTTACTTCTGTTGTACTAGTGTCACTCCCTGTAGCAGTATAAGTAGAGTACTTTGTACGCTCTGGCACCACACCAGTTCTCATCTGTTGTGTGCCAGGTATGTCTCCTACTCTGTAATAACACCAGTTCTCATCTGTTGTGTGCCAGACTTCCATCTGCTTCACTTGCTTGACCATCTCTGTTGCTGCTTCAAGTACCACCCACATATCTCACCACAGTCTCCTTTGTCACTGTGAGTATGTCCTACATGTGTGCTGTTCATCACAGCCCCCTCTAACTTCTCCACCACCACGTCAAAGTGCAACGCGCATTATGTGCAATGTTCCTCCTCCCTCACCAGATATGCCTGGTGGTTTTGAGGATCACGCACAGCGTAGTCAGCTGTTGCGTGAGATGGACAATGCACCAGTGCCCAATCCCCGCTACTTCACAGCGGATAATGTGGCCACACGTGGTAGACAGTTGGGGTTTGCAGAGCTGTTAGCTGCAGCTTATGTGGGAAGAGATCCTGCATCCTATGCAGAGGCCATGCGGTCTGTGGATGCAGGTGAGTGGACAACGGCATGTCAATACGAGATGGATGCGCTTGCCAAGAATGGCACATGGGAGTTAGTAGATCTCCCGCCTAATTGCAAGGCAGTAAAATCCAAATGGGTCTTCAAGCTCAAAGCGGATGGCCGCTACAGAGCTCGCTTGGTGGCTAAGGGGTTTACGCAAATCCCTGGTGTTACGCCACCACTGGCGTTAGTCCGACTTGGACTGTGAAAGGGTGTTCACGACTTAGCGAATGTTCCGAATACAAGTCACGTGACTTGGACACGTGTACACGGCGTCTGTTTGAGGCACGTGACACGGGTAGTTCCGGCACTAGGACATTCGAGTCACTAGGCAATCGATGAAGACGACTTGCTCCAAAGAGACAAGCGAAGGCACGCGTGAGAGATGAGGAGAGAGAGTGGTGATTGAAGAAGACCAAGATGGCGTATCTTGGTCTTATCAAGCCACTATTTATACATGTATGAGGACACTTTAAAGCTCCTCCCGAATCTGTGCGACTAGTAGCGTAAGTAGCTCGAACCCTACTACAGCTATCCTAGGAATGAGTCATGCCACATCGGCATGTGACACCGTACTACTGCTGACTGAGCGACTAAGTCCATGACACATTACATCTTACTAAGGGGTCATCACCGTAAAGTAAGAGTCCACTTCTCGCATCGTGACATCACCCCCTTTTCAGCCGCGACAACCCCGGCGCCGAATAGGTCCGATACCTCCCAACCACCCAGCTTGAACTGACTCTACTCGGTTATGGATATCCGCCATCTCCAGACGGAACTTGCTGCGCGCGAGCTCGCCTTGAACGCCACCTAACGCCTGGGCGAGTGCGTGGAGACGCTGCTTGAGCCGCTCAGCTTCGTGCCTATAGGAACGGTAGCGATGTAACTCAGCTTTGAGTCCCACGTCATGCAGGGCATTGACTGCGGTGTCCAGCCGGTGTTGGTTGGTGTGCCCCCGGACGAGGGCGTATGTCTCCTCGACGGAGTAGTGGGGTTTGCCGATTTCTCGGACTTGGGGCTCCGCGTACAAGGGCTTCGAGAAGGTCTTGTCACTGTCCGAGGCGAGTGCGAGGACGATGGGGTCGGGGATCATGATGACTTGAATGTAGGGGGCTTACATGGTGACCCCCTGAGAGTCGGTGATAGGGAAGTGGACGAACTTCTCCCCACGGTTATGTTCATATCCGTGGGGGGCGAAGCGGGAGTCAGTGAGTCGGCGGTTGAGTACCGCGAGATGGTGTGAGACGGGGGTGTCGTTGTGAATGATGTCGCCCCTATACAGGGGGCGTCCCACCGTGTCTAGCGTATAGGGCGTCTCCCTCGGGTGGTCAGAGTCGGTGGTCGTGATTATGGAGGGGTGCTCAGCTGGGTACCACTCCTTCAACTCCCGCTCTGGTTGCTCCTGCACTGCTTGTGCATCATCTTGGTGAAGAGTCTCCTCCTCTCGAGGATCCTCGTTCTCCTTGTTGCTGCCATCGTCAGCTGCTCCAGCTTCCACCGTTCTGCTTCGAACCTCCACTCCTCCCATCGCCGCGTCGCCGTGTTCTTCTTCCGCTTCGACCCGGTACTCGACTCGTACTGGGAGAGGTCCAGGAGAGGCAGACTCACTGTCTCTGAGAGCTGCACGAAGCCGACGCACTTGGGCCTCGGTGTAGGGGACCGAGTTGAGTCACTGGCCGTCGGTGGTGAGCAACCAGTAGGTTTCGGGGGTGTTGGGGTTGTCGACGTCTTCGACGGGGGCAATGTTGGCGAGGGCGGCGTTAAGTTCTTGGTAGGTGAGGGACTCCCTGAGGAAGGGAGCAACAATGGTGGAAGCGGGGGAAGTGGGAAGAGACATGTTTGGTTGAGAGGAGAATCCAGTGTGAGGAGATGGGGGCAACTTAGCGTCTTTGACTTCGCTTATATAGGCTTTGTTAGCTGTTGAACTCCGCTCATACTCCGCTATGGCTTCATCAGCGAAGACATCATCTTTGTTGACCCACTGGTTTTCCGAGTCCGGGTAGCCCCTCCATTTCACCAGGTATTGGAGTTTCTTGCTTCTGCCGAATCGCCGAGAGTCCAGAACTCGTTCAATTTCATATTCTTCTTCGCCGTCCACTAGATCCGGTGGTGGGCGCTGGAAGTTTTCTCCATGTTACGAAGAAGCGTTCCTTATCTTTTCCTCTGCCATGTTGCCTTGTATTCGCGTGTACTTTTACCCACGATCCGCTTCCTTTCTACCTTCAGCTTCTATCTCGCACCTACCGCCTGACCGTTACGATACCGATCTTACGACTCTTAAAGTCCGCGGACGTCATCTGACCTCCGCGTGCCCCCGCGGGATTCGCTTGTTCCATTTACGGACTTTCCTTTCATATTACTCAATTAGCTCGCTAGGGCCAGTACCCTAGGATCGCGCCATACGTTTGCGACTCGCAAACACCCTGTACTAGTATATAAGTCACGCCTTATCTAGCTTATACGGTAGACTTGACTTCTTGTGTAATACCACATCGTCTTTGCCTCACGACCCTTGTTCGACTCGCACCTTCGCTTGAGTCCCCGCCTTCGCTCGCCCTTGCGCTTGAGCCTCGCTTCCTGCTATTACCCTAGTACCCCTGGGAGGTCTAGTGGTACTTGTTCATCACCGAACTGAGTCTTAACGGACTCACGCCTTTCCGATCCCGTTGACTTACGAAGTACACGTCGTACTTAACGCCCCTGTGGTGGCGTTACATTAAGTCAAGTCTCCACAGTGGCGACATCTAGTCGCAGTCAGTCTCGGTTTCAGGCCGAGTACATTGATCGTTACAGCACCGACGAACTCTCTGACAAAGTCAAAGGATCTGCAGTTTGGGCAGAACACGACGGAGTTGAAGGATACTTTCTCTTTCACCCCAGTACACAAAAGTACCGACAAATCCACTACCTCGACGACATCCGCCAGTGGGCATACATCGACTACTCACCAAAGCAAGGGAAGTGGTACACTATTAGCATCGTACCCCCCGCACTTGGAGTAGGACCCTTTGGAGCCCGCACTACTAGTGGCATCGACGTCGACAGCCCAGACCCCGATTCCCCGAGCGTACCTGTCCCTACAAATCTACCAATCACCGCATTTCCAACATACGCAATGTCACAGACCCAACAACAAGCTTCGGCTAGCACGACGCTCACCAGCGGAGGAAGTGGAGGAGGAGGAGGGCCCTCGGGAGCCTCGAGCTCAGGAGGAGGGGGAGCCCCAGTACCACCCAGTGGAGCCCCGGCCGGAGGAGCCGGTGGTGGTGGTGGCGGTGGCGGTGGCGGCGGTGGCGGCGGTGGCGCTGCGCCGGGAGGAGCCGCGCCGATAGTTGCGCCTGGAGACCACGGGAGACTAGGAGGAAACCCACCCCCGGAATTCACAGGAGTGAGGGACAAGAGCAAAGCTTTCTTGCTCGCATTCGACCTCTACATCGGAATGAACCCGGAAGTCGACCAACTCAGAATCCCCTCCTCACGTGCCATGACCCTCCTCTCTTACATCAGAGGACCCCTTGTCGATGACTGGGTGGCGGAACAAGTGCGATGGCTCAACGAACAAGTAGCCAATGGGGTGGACCGAGGAAACATGGTCCTGTGGAACACCGTCCGAGACAGATTCGTAGCCGCCTACTTCGATACGGCGGAACGAACCAACGCCCGCAAATCGCTCCAGACGCTTACTATGAAAGGGGAAGACATCGACACGTATATCGCCACATTTGAAAACCTTGTTATCAAGGCCGGGTATAACCCCGATGAAGCCACAACCCTCGACATCTTCCAAGACGGGCTACCTAATCAGTTAGTCATTAACGCTATCCGCTTCCAGCATCCCGTCAACTGGGAACAGTGGAAGGCGGCCGCACGACTTCAGCAGGCTGAATACCTTATTTTAAAGGATCGCCTGGGCAAGAACAAACCATCACGCAGTCGAAAGGGGGGACACAGCCGAGAGCAGTGGGTCCAGGCCCTCAACAGAGCGCGCGACCCGAACGCCATGGATGTTGGACGCGCCAGAGCCTCCGTGGCCCTTACCGACACCGACAAAGCCCAACTTCAGAAGGAGGGACGATGTTTTAGATGTCGTGCTCAAGGGCACATCTCGCGTAACTGCCCACAAAAAGGCGTGCGCGTGGCTGCAGCCAGCGCTGCCATGGCGATACCCGCCACTTCCTCAAGAGTTGCGCTCCCCCCTCCCCCGACTACAAACATACCAACTCCCGCCATCAGTACTATCGCCGTATCAGCTAATCGCATCCTTTCGAATGAGGAGCAGGCAGACGTACAGATCGCAGCGATGAAGGCACAGTCACAGGAGGTGCGCGACCTCATGGTCGAAAAGTTATTCGGAAAAGAGGATTTTCTCGACGCTTGAACCCGGCGGCCTGGGCTAGAGCTTTAAACTTAAACGTGTACACTAGCAGATACCGATCTATGCGAATTCCAGTTCTGTTTAAATCTGCACACGCAACGGCCGAACGACAAGTCCTTATCGACTCAGGAGCAACAGACAATTTCATATGCTCCACACTTCTCAAACGACTCCAGATCGGGACCAGAGACGTCACTCACCCTATCCGTATCTGGAATGTAGACGGCACCCATAATCAGGACGGCGCCATCACTCAATACACGGACCTCACCGTGAAAACAGGAAAAGAGGAGAGGACGCTTCGCTTCCTGGTCACGAACCTAGGGAGGGACGAAGTTATCCTCGGATACCCTTGGTTTACGGCCTTTGAGCCGAGTATCAAGTGGGGGGATGCAACGTTGAATGAGGAGTTTCAACCGGTTGTAGTCTCGAGCCTTCACTTGTCAGACGAAGCCACGCCCATGGAGGCATCCATTCGGGCGTTGGAGACGTATGAACTTGACGAGGAAGCATGGGAGCAACTCGTAGACGACGAGTGTGAACCTCAGATCGCATTTTTGCGAAAAACAACGACTGCGTCGGAACTGGCACAGCGAGAAGCAGCGAAGAAGGAGCAACGGACATTCGAAGAGATGGTCCCAGCGGAGTATCATCGTCACCAAAAAATATTTGACGAAGAAGCATCCCACCGATTCCCCCCGTCACGTATTTGGGACCACGCTATTGACCTACTTCCTAACGCCCCCGCCGCGCTCGACTGTAAGGTCTACCCCCTCGCGCAGAATGAACAGGAAGCGCTCACGACGTTCCTTACGGAACAGCTAGAAAAGGGATATATACGTCCATCCAAATCACCTTACGCGTCTCCGTTCTTCTTTATTAAAAAGAAAGATGGTAGGCTGCGACCTGTGCAAGACTATCGGCGGCTGAATGAAATAACCGTTCGCAACCACTACCCCCTTCCCCTTATCCCTGAATTGGTGGATCGCATACGAGGAGCACGCCTATACTCCAAGCTCGACATCAAATGGGGTTACAATAACGTACGGGTCAAAGGAGGAGACGAGTGGAAAGCTGCGTTTAAAACTAACCAAGGACTCTACGAACCCTTGGTCATGTACTTTGGCCTCACAAACTCGCCCTCGACGTTCCAGGAAATGATGGACACGATTTTCCGACCCCTTGTCCTCACCAACGAAGTAATCGTCTACATGGACGACATCCTGATCGCGACCGCCATCGACTACCCTCATCATCGCGCAGTGCTCCATGAAGTCCTCCGCCTATGTGAGGAGCACGACTTATACATCAAGCCGGAGAAGTGCGAGTTCGAAGTCCTCGAGGTGGAGTATCTGGGGCTGATCATAGGCCATGGAAACCTGCGTATGGACCCTGTTAAAGTACGGGGCATCCAGGAGTGGCAAGCCCCGAAGACCCTCCGGGAGGTGCGCGCGTTCCTCGGATTTTGCAACTTCTACCGCAGATTTATCCGAGGATTCTCCTCGCTGGCACGACCGCTCCACAACCTCACGCGAAAAGACACACCATGGCGGTGGGGGCAGGACGAACAAAACGCGTTCACAAGCATCAAACGGTGTATTGGGCGTGAACCAACGCTACTATTCCCCGACTTCTTAAAACCATTCGAACTAGAAGTAGATGCCTCAAACGTAGCCATCGGGGCCGTACTGAATCAGCTCGGCCCGGATCAGAAATTACACCCCGTCGCATTCCACTCCGAATCACTCAGCGCAGCGGAACGCAATTATGATATCTACGACCGAGAACTCTTGGCCGTCGTAAAAGCACTGAGAGCCTGGCGGACGTACCTAGTCGGGTCCCCACACAAAATCATCATCCACACCGACCACGCCAACCTTCAGTACTGGAAGGAACCACGGAAAATTAGTCGCCGAGTAGCACGCGAGTTCTTGGAACTATCGGAGTACGACTTTGTATTGAAGCACGTTTCTGGAGTAAAGAACGGTCGCGCAGACGCCCTGTCAAGGCGAGCGGATTACGCAGTCGACGAAGAAGACAACAACAATGTAACCGTCCTCCCCGCTGAACGATTTATCCGCGCTACCGAGATGTCAATGCACGACATGGACATCTGGACCCAGATCTCACAGAATCTTGACGAGAAGGACGTACTGCGTTGGATTGAACCCCACAACCTGAAAAAAGTGGGGGGGCTATGGTGGAAAGGCGACGCCTTGGTTGTCGTGGGCGACAACGATCTTAAACGGGGGGTAATCACCTTTTTCCACGATACTCCCGCGATGGGACACCCCGGAATCGCAAACACTTTCGAGCTTCTCCGTCGTGACTACTGGTGGCCCAACATGCGCAAGGACGTGGAAGACTACGTCAAAGGTTGCGCAACATGCCAAGCCAACAAAATCAACACACACCGACAAAAACCACACCTCTTCCCCATCACCACCGACCCAAACGCCGAACCCTTCGAAGTCGTAGCTATGGACTTCATCACGAAGCTCCCAGTGTCCGACGGATACGACTCCATCTTGACGATCACAGACCACGACTGCTCGAAAGCAGCCATCTTCATCCCCTGCCACGAGTCGATAACCGCAGAAGGAGTAGCGCGACTTTATCTACGTCACGTATATCCACATTACGGCATCCCCCGGAAAATAATCACGGACCGCGACCCCCGATTCACCTCCGCATTCATGAAAAACCTCTGCAAGGTACTCGGCATCCGTCAAAACATCTCCTCTGCCTACCACCCACAGACAGACGGACAGTCAGAACGTACGAATCAATGGCTGGAGCAATATCTGCGACACTGGAGCAATGTGCAGCAGGATAACTGGGCCGAAGCATTGCCAGTGGCACAATTCGCGCACAATGCGTGGCCAAACGCGACCACAAAGGAATCCCCCTTTTCCCTCATCATGGGCTGGGAACCACGCACCATGTGGACGCCAAAGCCTACAACATCCCCATCCGTCGAACAGCGCCTAGAGGAGATGGTCATCAGACGACAACACGCGCAAGACTGCATTAAGCATGCGCAAGACTTGATGATGAAGCGAGGAAAGACGCGCTTCGTTCCGTATCAAGAAGGAGCCCAGGTCTGGCTAGAGGGAACAAACCTACGAACCTTCTACCCAACCGCCAAACTTGGCCCGAAGCGCCACGGACCTTTCCGTATTAAGAAGGTTCTATCGGACGTCTCTTACGAATTGGAACTCCCCGTTACATGGAAGATTCATCCCGTGTTCCACGCTAACCTCCTCACTCCATATAAGGAGACGGAACTACACGGCGTAAACTTCACGCGACCTCCACCTGACCTTGTCGATGGAGAAGAAGAGTTCGAAGTAGAACGCATTCTCCAGTCAAGGCTGCACGGACGAGGGCGAAAACTTCAATTCCTAATTCAGTGGAAAGGATTCCCCATAAGCGACAGCTCGTGGGAACCACTCGAGAACGTACGGCACGCCTCGGAACTCATCGCCGACTTCTATCACCTAAATCCTACCGCCGATGGGGCTGGACGAAAGATATAAATGACGTTCCCCCAACGCTCCTCACTCCCCATCCCCACCTCCACCATGACTTCCACTCCCATCGTCTCCACTATTCCCGCTCGCCGTCCAGTCGAGATCATTCTCGAAAACCTAACTGTACCCTCACAGGAACTCGGTGTCCCGTCCGAAGTAGACGGTCGTACGCCATACTCAGTGATTCTTAGTCGTCCCACATCTCCTGCCCTCGCCCTAGTCACGACGGCTCTTTCTAAGCTTGAGGAACCACCCACTCCTATACTCCCACCTTGCCTTCCCACCGTCCCAATCATCCAACCCTCGCCAATCTCACCCCCACCTGTCGACACGCCCGTTGCTGTGCACGATGTGCCAGTTCCGTACTCCCTTACGCCGCCACCTCTCCCTGAATCCTCCATAGTCGACGCAGCCCACTTCCCCGCCTTCCCCGCCGGGATTGACCACATTCCAACACCTGTTCCCCAACTACGCATCGCCGAGCCAAATCCCGCCCTAGCCCTCCTCGATGACGAGGATGAAGAGGAAGACGCGATCGACCCCGGCCTCCCCTTCTTCCTCAACGACCCCACCTCCCCCGCTTTCTTCCCACTCCTGATTGGAGGAGGCGACTGCCCACTACAGACCGCCCGTTTTATCTACTACCGAAAGAGTTACCAGGAGGTCGTCGGGACCATGGGGAAGGGTCATCCCTGCTACATTTCGCAGGTCTTCCTCAATTCGGTCTATGGCGACCAGCTCCCTCAGCACGTCACCAACAACCAGCTAGACATGTTCCACCCCCACGACCCCCGTGCTGTTGTGCTCGACGAGGTGCTTGCAGAGTTGCGAAGTCCCCGTCTCCATGCTGAAGTGTCCCGTCTCCGCGAGTGTCTGGTGCGCCGGGACGCAATACAGACGCGGGCGTCGGACCTCCGACGCCTCCAGTCCGAGCTGACGAAAGACGAGTTCGGGCTGGACATGGACCTCGCTGGCGTGCGTAAACGACTGCAGTACGTGTTGATAAGTGACCCGCGCGCACTTAGCGGCTCAAATGGACACGCAGATAACGGACTGCTTTAGATTAGATATACAGGACATGTAGATTAGATCATTATGATCATTACAATCTCGGACTTATTGTATTCTCTTATCTATGACATCACTGTACAATGACATCATGGACTCCTCTGGACTCCTATTGTATTTCGTCCTTGTACTCATTCCTTTTGTTCTATCTTTATTGTGATGTCACTATGATATCATAGTCTAGGCTTTCTATTGTTCTTTACGCTTTTGTTCTCCTTCTGCACACTCCTTTGTGTCCCTCTGTAGAACAACGCCCCTTGTATTGTGTGACTCTGCGTTACTTCTGTTATACTAGTGTCACTCTCTGTAGCAGTATAAGTAGAGTACTTTGTACGCTCTGGCACCACACCAGTTCTCATCTGTTGTGTGCCAGGTATGTCTCCCACTCTGTAATAACACCAGTTCTCATCTGTTGTGTGCCAGACCACCATCTGCTTCACTTGCTAGATCTTACTCTGTTGCTGCTTCCAGCCACCCTTGATATCTCACCACAGTCCTCTTGTCACTGTGAGTATCATACCTTCATGTGCGCTGTTCATCAGGTTATGGGCCCTGGTGCCCAAGCCACTCCACTTGGCTGGTCACTGTGTTCCTAGGATCACACACCAGGTCAAGGTCTGTCTGGGGCCTCACCAGCCTTGCCCAAGGCAGTGGACACTGAGGCGTCAGTTGTCACTGCTAAGGAACCTCCTGCACATGTACTGCCCAGTAGTCCTACTTTTATCCCCACTGTTTTTCCTAGCCCCTGCGCTATGCGCAAGGAGATTGGATCTGGTAGCCCCTCAATCCATATCCAGGTGTGCATGGCCCACTGGGCTGTGTATTGTGGAGCTTAGCGCCAGCTGTCTCTGGTGCTCCACACTGGGCGCAGGATCTCCTCACCATGGGAGTGTAAAACCTGGTTCAGACTCTGGGGGGTGTTCACCTTATGGTGTTCTGCAACCAGACTCCTGCCTTGTAGCGGCAATGGGAAAGGATTCAGTGAAGCCACTTGTGGCGATGAGGCAACCAACAGGCCGAGAAGGCTGAGGTAGACAGCCTTGGGCTCTGAAAGACACCATTCCATATTCCCCCTGACGCAAACTAGTGAGCCGTGTCTTAGACACATCCTGGCTGGCAGCTGGCTCCTAGTATGGCAAAGGGATATTCCAAACCTGGGCCTAGCCCTTGTATCACTGGCATACCACAGGAGGCAGGACGCGTTAGCGTTCTGGCCTTACAGATTCACAGACAGGAGTGTCTACCCCCATATCTTGCAACTATTATGAAGCACTGTCGCTGACTGCTCCTCGGCGATAGATAAATCATCCCCATGTCTTCTACACACTCTTCTCGTGCTGCCTCGCCCACGGGTGCCACCGGTGCGGCTGCAGGTGCCACAGCAGGGGGCTCACTCCCCCCTTTTCCCACTGGGTCCACACCCTCTTCACGCATCGCCAATGCCTATGGCAACTCTTTTGGCATGCCCTCAGGCATCCACCTCAGCAGGTTTGACGGGTCAAACTGGAACGAGTGGTCTGGGACCCTGGAGGCCATCCTCACGCTGCACGAAGCTGAGGACGTGTTCCACCTCCAGGTTCCCCCCACTGGAGTCACCTCTGACGAGTGGGACTCTGTCCAGCGTCGGGCCAAGGCGTACCTCCGCCTCTACCTTAAACCTGACGTCTACTCCCTCATTTCCGACCCACACGCCTACCCCACCTTCAAGTCGAAGTGGGACAAGCTGAAGGATGTCTATGCTGGTGCTAGCGGCAGCACCACCATATTTAACTTGTGGATCCAACTCACCCAAGCCCGCCTCGACGACTCCGCGCCCATGGCCTCTCAATTGGCCAAGCTCAATGAGCTGCGGGTCGGCCTCACCAACGCGCAGATGGGTGTCACAGACACCCAATTCTGTCTCATTCTTCTCCACGCTCTGCCAGCCTCTTATGAGGTCTTGGCATCTACCATCCTCGCCAGTGGCGCCCCCTCCAAGCTCAAGCACGCTGAAATAATTGCGCGCATCGTTTCGGAGGAAGCGCGTCGTACTGGCCCCTCTGGCTCTTCCCTCAACAAGGCTGCCCCCATTAGGCCCACCAACAGTGGCCCACGTAAGAAGAGAGACCACTCTCAACTTACCTGCCACTACTGTAACAAAAAGGGGCATATCAAGCCTGACTGTAGGCAGAGGAAGAAGGATGAAGCGGCGGGGAAGCTGAAGGACACCGGCAACAAGGCTGCCAACTCTCATGTATTAGTACCTACCACCGCCTCCATTAAGGAGGTCGATGATGAGCCCGCCATTAACTGGGCGGACAATGCAGTTGGAGTTGCCTTGTATGCTGCCTCGCGTGTGCGTTGGATGATGGACAGTGGTGCCACACACCACATCACACCACATCGGTCCGATTTCAAGGACTACACCCCGTGCAAAGGTGCTGTGCGCCTTGGGGACAAGTCCACCATCGACCAAGTGGGTGTAGGCTCCGTCGTCTTCACTACGAGCCAGGGCCTTCCAATCACCCTCAGTAATGTGCTACACCTTCCACAGGTGAAGACACGCTTCCTATCGACGCGTGCCCTAGCACAAAAGGGTGCGGAAGTGGCCTTTGACAGTGGCTCATTTAAAATATCTGTCAAAAAGCAATGTGTAGCTGTTGGCTACTTGGAGGACAACCTTTACTGGTTGGACGCTTCAAGCATTGGCCTAAATGCTCACGTAAAAAGTGCTGCCACCACACTTGATATCTGGCATCAGCGCATGGGACACATTTCCTCTGCTGCTCTCAAGTCGTACGGTCCATCTGCCACCACTGGCATGGACATTGACAGCTCTACCACGCATACTGCTGTGTGTCGTGGGTGCGAGTTGGGAAAATCCACTCGCCAACCTTTCTCTGCGTCCTCCACCAAAAGGACAACCCGTATCTTTGAGATTGTGCACAGTGACCTCGCCGGTCCAATGCAAACTCAGTCCCTACAAGGCTCCGCGTACACCGCCACCTTCATAGACGACCACTCCAAGCATGCAGTGGTGTACTTTATTAAGTCGAAGGATCAGTTTGTGAAAGCGCTGCAGATGTATTTGGCCTGGGGTGAAACCCAGACGTCCCATAAACTGCGCGCACTCCACTCTGACCGTGGAGGCGAGTACATGGCGAGCCAAGTACAGGACATTCTCAAGCAGAGAGGGATAGAGCATCACCTAACGATGCCAGGTTCACCACAGTCGAACGGGAAAGCCGAGCGGTTTAACCGCACCATTACGGATAAGGCAATGGCCATGCTACACACAGCAGGCATGTCTAAAGGCTTCTGGGAGCATGCTATGAGCACTGCGGTACACATCTATAACCGCTCTCCCACCCGTACACTAAAGTGGCGCACACCCTATGAGCTCTGGTACTCTGGCAAGGTACCAGATGTCTCACATTTGCGCATCTTTGGATGCAAGGGGTACATGCACGTACCCGCTGATAAGCGTCGCAAATTGGATGCGAAGGCCACTGAGGTCACGCTTATTGGGTTTGAGCCCGAATCTAAGGGCTATAAGCTCTGGGATCGCCAAACCCGCTCTGTCCGTTTGTCCAGGGATGTGACATTCGACGAGAGCAGCTTCCCGTCCCTCCAGGGTGCTGAGACACACCCACCACCTTCTCAAGTGGCTTCACAACCACTACCTACACCAGTAATTGCCGTACCTAGCACGTCGGCGTTACCACCACAGCGGGCACCCTCCCCTGCACACTCTGAAAGCAGTGAGGAGGATGTTGAAGACATTTTAGACCCCAAACAAGAGCACCCACACACGCCACCACCACCTGACCCACCCACTCTTCCTGTCACACCTAAACGTGAGCAGCCCCCTCTGACTTCTCCACCACCACGTCAAAGTGCAACGCGCATTATGCGCAATGTCCCTCCTCCCTCACCAGATATGCCTGGTGGCTTTGAGGATCGCGCGCAGTGTAGTCAGCTGTTGCGTGAAATGGACAATGCACCTAGACGCTCTGCCCGTGCACCAGTGCCCAATCCCCGCTACTTCACAGCGGATAATGTGGCCACACGTGGTAGACAGTTGGGGTTTGCAGAGCTGTTAGCTGCAGCTTATGTGGGAAGAGATCCTGCATCCTATGCAGAGGCCATGCGGTCTGTGGATGCAGGTGAGTGGACAACGGCGTGTCAATATGAAATGGATGCGCTCGCCAAGAATGGCACATGGGAGTTAGTAGATCTCCCGCCTAATCGCAAGGCAGTAAAATCCAAATGGGTCTTCAAGCTCAAGGCGGATGGCCGCTACAGAGCTCGCTTGGTGGCTAAGGGGTTTACGCAAATCCCTGGCATAGATTTTGATGAAACCTTCTCTCCCGTCGCACGATTCGAGTCGCTGAGATTACTTCTGGCGTTGGCCGCGCTGGAGGACTGGCACATCCATCAGATGGATGTCAAGTCTGCATTCCTCAATGGCGTGCTCGACGAGGAGATTTACATGGAGCAACCACAAGGGTTCATCACCACTGGTGCAGAGACGAAGGTGTGTC
The DNA here is from genome assembly GCA_021525775.1 of Lactarius deliciosus. NCBI lineage: Eukaryota > Fungi > Basidiomycota > Agaricomycetes > Russulales > Russulaceae > Lactarius > Lactarius deliciosus. The sequence goes on from JAKELK010000112.1 coordinate 209,870, forward strand.
GCCTAGTCAAAGCGATATATGGTCTCAAACAAGCCTCCCGTGCATGGAACTTGCAATTCCATGGAGTGCTACTTGCACTCGGCTTTAAGCGGACGTTTGCCGATGCCGGCGTATATGTGTTGCCTCAACGAGAGGGGGATGGACCACTCTTCGTTATCGTTTACGTTGACGACATCACAATTTTGGGTGCTTCTCTGGAGAGAATTAAGCGTCTTAAGTCGGATCTTTCTGAGCGCTATGAGATGACAGATCTCGGGGAGATAGAGTCATATCTTGGTATGCGCATTGTGCGCGACCGCTCCCTCAGACGCATCGAAATAGACCAGTCTGGCTATGTCAAGGATGTCCTTGAGCGCTTTGGAATGACTGATGCCACTCCACACTCCACACCCTTGCCCGCTGGTGCTGACGAGCACCTTCATAAATATACGGGTCAGGCTACTGCCTCTGACATCACGCACTACCAGTCACTCATTGGTAGTCTGCTGTACGTTCAGATTGGTACTAGACCAGACATTTCCTTCGCTGTGTCACGTCTGGCGCAGTATGCAGCGAACCCTTCCCCCCAACATCTGCGGCTTGCGCAATATGTCCTGGCTTACTTAGTAGGCACTGTGGATATGCGGATAGTCTACGATGGCGCCAGTAGAGATGGCCTCGTTGGCTACTCTGACTCTTCCCTGGGTGACCAGGTTGATGACAGACACTCCACTTCGGGTTATGTGTTCCTCTTAGCCAATGGTGCAATAAGCTGGTCTTCGCGAAAGCAAAAGACAGTGGCCCAAAACACTACAGAGGCGGAATACATGGCCATGACCGATGCGGCCAACCAAGCCGCTTGGTATCAGAGCTTCCTTTTGGAACTCGGGTACGAGGTCGACGACCCCATCCCATTGCATGGTGACAACAAGGGTGCCATTGACTTGGCCTTGAACCCTGTCACTGGGAGGCGATCAAAGCACATTGCCATTAGGCATCATGTCATTAGGGAGTACATCGAAAAGAGGACCATCACTCTTATTAGAACCCCTACTCTGGAAATGGTTGCAGACGGCTTTACCAAGTCGCTCGCGCGCACCCTGCTCCAACAACACAATGTTGACATGGGCTTGTGCTAAATCCCAGATTGCTGATCACGGGGAGATGTTGATAAGTGACCCGCGCGCACTTAGCGGCTCAAATGGACACGCAGATAACGGACTGCTTTAGATTAGATATACAGGACATGTAGATTAGATCATTATGATCATTACAATCTCGGACTTATTGTATTCTCTTATCTATGACATCACTGTACAATGACATCATGGACTCCTCTGGACTCCTATTGTATTTCGTCCTTGTACTCATTCCTTTTGTTCTATCTTTATTGTGATGTCACTATGATATCATAGTCTAGGCTTTCTATTGTTCTTTACGCTTTGTTCTCCTTCTGCACACTCCTTTGTGTCCCTCTGTAGAACAACGCCCCTTGTATTGTGTGACTCTGCGTTACTTCTGTTATACTAGTGTCACTCTCTGTAGCAGTATAAGTAGAGTACTTTGTACGCTCTGGCACCACACCAGTTCTCATCTGTTGTGTGCCAGGTATGTCTCCCACTCTGTAATAACACCAGTTCTCATCTGTTGTGTGCCAGACCACCATCTGCTTCACTTGCTAGATCTTACTCTGTTGCTGCTTCCAGCCACCCTTGATATCTCACCACAGTCCTCTTGTCACTGTGAGTATCATACCTTCATGTGCGCTGTTCATCAGTACGCTCGGGCCATCCCCCTCATATCCAACAAATACGCAGAGCGTCACGCGAAGCCGGTGCGCCCTAGGAGAACACCCGAGCAGACCCCCCTTCCCCCGCGTGTGGGAGGGCCTTGCGAGATGCCGCGCCTTCAAGGAGAAGGCCGTCAGCGGCAGCGCAAGTGTTTTCAGTGTAAGTCCACCGAACACTTGGTGGCGCAGTGCCCAGATCGGCGAGAGCGCGAACCGTGCAAATGGTGCGGCAGTCGAGTTCATCGGTCCAACACCTGCCTGATTCGCAGGCTCTCTCCCATGTCCCCCGCGTACGTCGATCCAGATAGTCGCCCCAGGTGGTGTGGCAAGTGTCTGAGACACGACGCGAGGCATGAAGAGATCAAGTGTCCGATGTACGAGCAGTGTCGGAATTGCGGTGAGCGTGGACGTTTCCTGTTCTTGCGTCGTCATATCTGCCCCCGCACCCCATCCCCCACACCTACCAATGTTGCGCCGGAAGAGGACTGTTACTACGCTAGTGACTAGTCGAAGTCGTGGCGACTTCGAGTCTGATAGGGGGGTAATGTTACGAAGAAGCGTTCCTTATCTTTTCCTCTGCCATGTTGCCTTGTATTCGCGTGTACTTTTACCCACGATCCGCTTCCTTTCTACCTTCAGCTTCTATCTCGCACCTACCGCCTGACCGTTACGATACCGATCTTACGACTCTTAAAGTCCGCGGACGTCATCTGACCTCCGCGTGCCCCCGCGGGATTCGCTTGTTCCATTTGTTGAGCGCAGAACTAACAAGCGAGGTAGAAGCAAAGGGCTAATAGACAAGTTAACTTCAGAGGGGAAGTAAACTCTTTATATATACACACCTAATAGACAAGTTACTATAGACTGTCTGTGAGTAAAGGTAGTGTAAAGAGAAAGGTAAAAGGAACTTACACTTCAGAGGGGAAGTAAACTCTGAAGTGTGAAGGCGTAAACAGCAGTCCTTTTATACAGGACGCTTAGATAAGAATGGTCTGTGCGCACTGGTGACCCAAACACAATACATGTGGTCTGTGCGCCAGAGGGAGAAATGCCATTGGAGGGCAGAGAACAATAGCTGCCTAAAGCAGACAATACCGGTATCTTAATAATAGAGAACAATAAGAGTCATGTGTGACTCTGATAATAAAGATAAACAAAAGCGGTCCGTACAAGTCCGGAGTGTCCAAAAGAGTCCATAAGGGACAGATACCGAATATAGCATATGGGCTGACACAATCAGATCCCACGAGACATGTGACTTATGCAGTCGCGTCTCAACATCCCTCCATGATAGGGGCAGTCCATTATATGACAGAGGTGATAAAATTGGAGCGTGAAGAGCTACGCAGAAGATTGGGATTGAGGTTGAAATCTTGGTAAGTCCTGACAAAGGACTATCTTCTCTAGAAGAGACAAGATGACGCTCTATCCGAAACGATGGTTATTTGCGCTTCATTTGTCCTTGCTGTAGGACAACTTTTTGAAGGGCAGGGATCTTTAACCAAGGTCCAGCTTCTTCAGGGTTCTAAGAAGGGTTTTTCTTAGCTCCAGAGATCAGAGAACATGTTGTGCTTTTTACAGGACAATGTGACGTCCTTGTTGATAAACCCAGGATCAACAACCACTGACTGTTTAACAGCACTATGTTTCTAAACCAAGGATCGATGACCATTGACTGGTTATCAACCCTATGTTCTGAATCTCTTGTTACACCATTCCTAGGTCAGCTACCATTTTGTCAAAGGGGTCTTTGGGCAGGGACTTGGTGAGTCCATCTGCAACCATTTCCCCAGTGGGTGTACGTATTAGGTCTATGACCTTGTTTTCTACGTATTCCCTGACTACATGGTGCTTTATTAGGATGTGTTTGGACCGCCTTCCAGTGACAGGGTTTAGTGCTAAGTCTACAGCGCCCTTGTTGTCACAGTGTAGGGGAATAGGGGAGGTAACCTCATACCCTAGTTCGCCTAGGAAGGTAGTGTACCACTGAGCTTGATTAGAGGCCTCAGAGAGGCTCATGTACTCGGCTTCTGTGGTAGACTGTGCAATGGTCTTCTGCTTCCTTGT